>JASANE010026847.1:0-23104 GCA_030248225.1 Trileptium ribeirensis
GCTATCGCAGGGGATTTCACATTACACATATTTTAGCGCTGGCTGCAACAACACTTGTAGTCTAAGTCTTTCTTAATCTTTTCGATGATCGAGTTATGCTTCATAGGAGGGTGTGGGGCCTCGGGGTAGGCAGGTACGGGGCACAGGGGGCGACGATGTACGGGGCCTCTGGGGAGAGATGGCACGGGGCCCAGGGGGAAAGAGATAGGGGCCGCGGGAGGAGGGGGTACGGAAGGGATCGGCGCCTCGAGGGGGTGGGGCGATACGTGATCTTGAAGGGGTACGAGGCCTCGCATAGGGATGGGTACGAGGATTCGGGATGTGAGGTGGTACGAGGCTTCAGGCCGGGGAAGAGCTACGGGGCCTCAGGTAGAGAGTACGGGGGTTTGAGAGTGGAGGCAGGGGGTGCGGGGCTTCAGGGTGAGAGGGGTACGGGACCGCAGAAAGGGGGGGTACGGGGTCTCAGGATTAGGGCATATGATGCTTCAGGGAGGTACGGGGTCTCGGGGGGTTTAAATAAGAACCAGAAAATGTATCAATTGATAAATTGCATGCACCCAGTAGTTTTCACAATGGTGGTTGCTCCAAAAATGACCCAGTAATTTTCATATTTGTGGGTGCACGAAAAATAACAAAGTAACAATGTAAATTGAAAATTAGTGGGCGCTAATAAATTGCAATATTCCGGGCGAAATTAAGACACGGTAATTTTAATTTTTGTGGTACAAATTTTATCCACATTCAGTGTTAAATAAACCATCTATAACACAGCATATTCGAAAATTTCCATTTTCGTAAATAAGAAATTGGGAATATCTGTCTTCCAAGAATTCATTTGTCGCTGCAACGGTAATTTCAGGGGTGTAAAGACAAGCTGAAAAGTAATGATGGAGGTCTCAACAATTTTGAATTGAACACTAGCTGAAAATTGGAGGGGCTTGTTGAGATATAGTATATTAGCCCCGTACCCCCAATCCCAAGGTCCCGTTGTCAACCCCCTTCCTCGAGGCCCCGTACTCACCCATCCCCCTCCGAGCCCCCGTACTATCCAGGTTCCGACCCACCAATCCCACCGAGTGCAAAATCCACAGAGTACCCACCGTCGCTACCCAGAGGCTGCTTTAAACTAACGCTCCTTAGCCGTATTGTACAATATGAAATAGTATATATTCATAAATCTCACTTTTACTTAAAGTGACAGTGACAATAACACTGCAACATACGAAATTATCAATAGGCAATGCTGTATGGCCAAATTCGATTCTTAGATTATCGGTATTAATTACTTGCGAATAAGATAACATTTATATATCTTCGCTTATACTTTGTATTTTGCTTATGGGTTCCTGTCTTTAAACGAGAAAAATTTTTACACTTTGTCCGCATGGCAATCACACCTGGTGAAATTAACCAAAATAAAGTTGATTTACTACTAGAGGTTAAGGGTAATTGTCGTACAAGACGACGCATACGCAACAGTAGCTAATAACTGTTAATATAATTTTAAACAAGAAGCTGCATATCGCTGCAGCAGCACTTACGCTATATGTGATCTTGCAATGTAAATTTGCCGCGATCGTGGCGACGCGACATTGAAATCAATAATCTTGGCATCTATTTTTGCAGGGAACCAAGGCCAACATCAAACTCAGGAGCGCAATCGATATGCAGGTTGTGCCGTCGTCGATAAACTAACGCTAATCCTTAGCCATGGTATAAGCAACAAACCTTATATGAGCTCTATGTTAAGCCTAAGATCAAGTCGGGGGTTATCGCCCCCGAACAGCCGTACTAAACTGTTTTAAGGATACAACGTTTACGCTCCTCAACCTGTCTTGGAGCTTATATACTGTGATGTCATGTTTCTGTTACGTCTTAAACTGAGGTAGGACAAACTGGCCATGCACTGGGTGTAGTAAAACAATTCGAATGAATTTAAAAAGCATTTGAGTAAATTCGGCGATGAAACGCGATGCTGATGTATTATCACGAACAGTCTGATAAAAGGTAAAAACTATGTCACAACCTGACAGCAGTAGCAACAAACGGTACTGCAGACATTAGCAACCTATTCTCATGAGTCGCTGCGTCAATCGAAGAGCTCGCTTCACATTCCCTTGTTGAAACATGGCGTAAGCAAGATATTCAAGGATCAATGATTCGTCTGCTGTCGTTTCGCCATTGTTCTCTAGTTCCTTAAATATATGAGACATCACACCTGCTGTCATGCATTAGTTGTAAAGCGCCACTAATATATACTGGAAAAGCAAAACTCAATTTTTTGTAACTCAAAATCGAAGTACCACGACTGTAGCAGTTCCAACTCGTTCTGCTTGTAAATGTTCAAGCATTTTCGCATCCTTTTCGCTTCGTTTAAAGTCCTCACGGTAGGGACGAAAGTGATGATTTATTTAGTTATTGAATGGGTTACCAACAATGTTAGCGCTATAACGGTACCGTAATTATACATTACAATGAGTCGGGTGGTAAAATCGGATGGGGGAACAACAGTGTATATGTGTTGACGGTCACAGACCGGTCTGAACCGCTAGACAAGTCCAGACCGTACAAATTGTTGAAATCAGATAAACAACTTGATTTCTATCTCAAATATCTCAGCTATCGATTTTCTAGTTCTGCGAGACATGCTTTGTCTCCATTGATCAACGTTTGTTATATTTATACTCCGAAAATTTGCGAATTTTATGGACAAATCTTTTGTTTTGCAGCCAAGAGCCAAATACCAGCAGCTAGTGTCTTAAATAGAAATATATGATTC
Organism: Trileptium ribeirensis; assembly: GCA_030248225.1. Lineage (NCBI taxonomy): Eukaryota > Metazoa > Nematoda > Enoplea > Enoplida > Thoracostomopsidae > Trileptium > Trileptium ribeirensis. Next base: position 2,780 of record JASANE010026847.1, read on the forward strand.
CAAAAAATATTCGTAGCTTGGTGCTATGCGTACACGTTTGTCTTAAATATCTGGCATTGCGTTACCATGTAGTCCGTTTCAACTGTAATTTACGAAATATATTGGAGATATATCTTAACAGAATGAGACATTAATTCCATCCGACAATATTTTCAAAATCTTTTCTCTGGAGAACAATTAATTAGTCAAGAGAAGGGAAGAGAAACAATTTTCCTAATAAAATTTTGTACTCAGTGTTACTATGAAACTATTTTAATTTATATTCAATTTAATTTATTTATATTTAATAGGTATTGCGAAAATATCTCTATAAACATGGTGTAAGTCAAAAGCTACCTCCAAAACAAATCTCAGCGTTCAAGAGTACACAGATGGTCAAAACGTTTTATGTCTGTTAGCACAAATTAAATTTTTTATTTTAATAGCCGATCCGCAGAAGTCCAGACCGGCCGTACCGAGAATCGTTCCGGACGGGCAACATTTTCTCTGGTTGTATCTCTACCATGTATAGATGTTTCAGTGAGACTGGCCTACGATCACGTTTGCAATCAAAGCTGCCGTCAATTTCTGGATGCTATCAGAATATTAACCACTAAATTATTCATGTAAAATAGAGGTGAGAATTTGGGCTCTTGGCTCGGCTCGGCTCGGCTCTGTTCGGCTCTAGAGCCGAGCCGAGCCGAGCCTGCCTTGGTTTCCAAAGAGCCGAGCCGAGCCGAGCCTGAATTTCAAGAAAAGAGAAAGAGCCGAGCCGAGCCGAGCCTGACAATTTATAATTAAGAGCGAGCCTAACATACGAAGCTCGGCTCCTAAAAGCTCGGCTCTTAAAAGCTCTTTTCGGCTCTTAAAAGCTCTTATTTACTCCTAAAAACTCGAAGCGAATCGAATCATGCAGACATGCAAGTAGTTGTTGTACGTATGCGATGCGTTAACTTCTTGTATTATTTTATTTTGTTACCTAATATTGATTACTTTGATTTCAATTCTTTCGCTGCCCTATTTTGCACTACCCTGTGTTAGTTTTTTTTATGTTTCCATTGTTTACATTAGTATTACTTTTATTACAATTCTCAGTACTATTGCTTTGATTAATTACTACCATATACGCTGATGGGTCGCCTCTTGCCAAATTGGCTGTGTCCTGTCAGGGGGGGGCTTAGCCAAGGGGGCACGGGGGGGGCGTGCCCGCCGTACTACTATCCATGCACCCGTCAAGGATGGCTGAGAAGGTATATGGTTTTGCATGTGGCATGAGATGGATTTTACATGTGCCCCCATTCCCCTTAGCAAACGTGGTATCCCTCGTGAAGAAGTTTGTGGTTATGCCCATCGCGCTGACGGGGACGGTCGGGGCACTGCGACCAACTTATAGGTTTCCCTTCAAATTAGTATAAGATGTGATCGGCGAACTAAGCTGTTTATAAAGCTCGCTTTTGTGCATTTTGCGAGCATCCGTTGACCGCATATTCTGAGGAAACGCGGGAGGCACGTTACTAGGGAGTTATCTCTGCTAGCACCCTCTCCCCGGGTAGCCCTGACTTCACGAGGTGATAAACCCGTACCGGCTACTGGCATGTTTGGGCAAAAGTCTTGAATTTATAATAATTAAGCTACGCACACATCCAGTCTATTTCAAATTCCGTTTGTTTAAATGTACCTTTCTTTATTCGTTGATCATTCGGTAATTTAGCAGCTAAGTTATGAGGCACTAGATTTAAATTTAACAGTCTGTGCATACTTTATTGCACCTCAGCAATTCTGGAATTAAACGTCTGAATTTTGACAATATGGAAATCCTTCTCCTTCGGCGCTCCTAGTTCTTCTAAAGTTCCATAAAAATCCAATAGAAACTCCAAATAAGAGCTTTTAAGAGCCGAGCCGAGCGAGCCTGATGTTTTGTCTTAAGATCCGAGCCGAGCCGAGCCTGGGTTTGAAGAAGAAGGAGCCGAGCCCGAGCGAGCCGGCAATGGTAGAGAGCCGAGCCGAGCCGAGCCTGATACCGCTGCTGAAGGGCCGAGCCGAGCCGAGCCTCGAAATTGAGGCTCTTCCTCACCTCTAATGTAAAATGCATATAGCATATTTTGAATATATAAACTAGCTATTGCAAGAATGTGTATGAATACAAAAGCATCGTTTGAGGTAGACGATAAAATGATATTTAGTGCAACAATTATGATCATGCTTTTTTGTTCATATACTATGATGGGGATGTATATATTAATTGGTATGATCGGTGTAGAATACATAGGTGTGACTTGAGGCCTGTAAAGTAAGGGGGTGATTGCTATATTATTGCATAAGTTTAAAATACAGATTCGCAAGAAGAAAACAGAATGACGTCCACACTTAAATCTAGTCAACATGTCTGTCGTGAATTATTATATGGAAAACAAATACAGCATTCCAAACATAAAAATGCCATAAATTCTTGGACGCAATAAATTAAATAGACCGAAAGCCTCTAATTTGGCCTGTCAAATCGGAAAACTCTGCAAAATATAAATATTATTAAAAATTTATTTACAATCAAATTGCTTTTTGATATTGCTTTAGCGTGGTCTAATTAATGAATTTTAGTTGAGTTGTATCGCGTAACAAAACTACTATACAAAATTACTGCAAATTTAATAACTAGTGAAGCCCGCTTGCGAGCCAGAATTCGAGTGGTAAGAACAATCACCCCAAGCAGAAGTGTGAAAAATATTTGCCACACAATATTTTTTACACTCGTAATGAGCTTGTCGTCCCAGAAAACCCCATATCCGACACTAAAACCAACAATAAACACACATTCAGGTGCTTTTCCCACGACTTCTCACCAAAAATTTCGAAAACGTCCTTTTTTATGCCAAGTATGAACTAGAAGTGTAAAAAATATTTGCTCAACAATATTTTTAACACTTGGAATGAGTTTATCTGCCCAGAAAACCCCATATAAGACACTAAAACCAACAAAAACACACATTTAGGTGCATTTCCCACGACTTTTCACCAAATATGAAATTTGGCGCCAACTATAAGCTTATAGACTCCAGAGTGGGAAGTAGTTGAAAAACTTATTATATATCATTGGAAAGCCCTGGTAAAGCTACATGGAATAGGCCTATTAGTTTGCGGATATCTTGTTTACTTATTGAGAAAAGTCGCAAAAACTGGAGGGGTTGCCCGAAAAATGGGCCAAAATGACATCATTTTGCCCCAGAGCTTTTCACACGGGAAAAAATTCAAAAATCGGGCTCCGTCACTACACCTAAATCGACCATTGCGGCTCTAATGAGCTATCTTGCATCAAAATCCGCCCAACCGTTATCAAGATCCAGGTGCGACAGACACACACACTGACACACACACAGACGGGACCTCCTCAACCCTCCTACAAAGCCAAAATTGAAAATTCTCGTTCCACTCGCTCGCTTCGCTCGATCATTCCACTCGAATTCAAATATTTTAACAAATAGTAGCTTCATAATGTATTCTGGTTCACCAATGCTAATAAACACTACAATGAGAGTTGTTTGCAGGTGGCCATTTTTGTAGTGTCTATTTCCCAAGTTAACACTGTGGTCTGATTATGCACATAGATAAATGGGCATTATTACCGGACGCAATCATGGCTGTGACAAAACATGTTTTAAATATGTCAAATATTCGCTAAATTGCTTTTAAAATTTGAATATCGCAAAAGAAAACCAATGAATTCTGTAATTCTGTACTGTCCAACTATAATTCAGTTTGAACAATGCAACTGTTTTAATGTAACGTCGAGAAATCATATTGTGTAGATATCAAATTCATAAAACTAGATCAACGAAATATCATTAAAATTTTAATAATAATGTTACAGCCAGTCTCACACAGCTGAGATCAAGACTGACTATCTATATCATTGAAACTTCAACCAACCGAATTTCAAAAATTAAAAGTAGCCTACTTGCTTCTCACGCGCCAACCGGTCTATCGATTCTTGCATCCAAGTAAGTGTATGATAGTAATCTTGTTGTACATACGCGACACGTCCCAACTCGAAACAGTCGCCGGCTTAAATTATATTGTTGATTTGACACAAATGTGTAAGACTGACTAGCTTTTTTACTTTTGTACAAATTTCCGAAACAGCACAGCAATGGCCAAGGATTCTATAAATAAGTGTTTGAAGCATAATGTTGATGAAAACAATGAAGCAGCGTTTGGAATATTTATTTTTATTTGTTTTACTCATAGTGCAAACGCTAAAATGTGGATTATTCTGATAAGTAATTATCCTAACTCTTACCTACTTTACTACGGAGCAAACCAGGGTACATTTTTGTAACTTACTTATATGTACGAATGTTTTAGGTAAGTAGTGGCTATAGACAAATAGTTTAGTTAAATAGATTACAAGACTATCGTGTGTATATAAAGCTCAAGTATGTAATTTATGCTACAAAAATCTTAAATGATCCATACTGAACAGTATCTTAGCTAGCTTCAATTTAGTCAAAACCAGCTATCCCAACTTAGAGAACGCACCGCGCAAAGCCTTTTAATAAAACATTCGCCTACTATGCTTCAATGTAGGTTGTATGGTCGCTTTGTTTGTACACGACCCGACATTATATACCAGTATGCCAATATCATAAAACGGTTATATATTTGTATCTTGTCAGGAAATGGTTGACTGAAATTTGCGCTAAGTGTTCAAGTGAGGCGCTCAGTATTAACTGTGTTTTGAGCAATAATAAACAATATCCCAATGTTAGCTGTTAAATACGGCCAGCACAGAGATTTGTTATGTCATTTAACGAGCCATGTATGTGTTATATTGTCTGTTTCTAGTTAGAGACCCGCTTTCGGGGACAAATTCCCCAAAACTAAGAGCGGTGCATATATATATATTTGACAGCTTTTGCAGCTGGGTCATAACGACTTAGGTAGCAATAGTTTGACCAATTTTCAACGCGTAGTGAATATTGGGATGAATAAACACTTACAGGCAAAAAGGTGGCAACGTTTAAAACTAATTCCATTGAGCTTGACATTTCTTGCATAATTCGTGATTTAATTTTATATTAAATAATAAGTCACAGCAGCAAAAATCATCACAGCCGATAGTACATAATCAATGCTACGGCAGCACGAATCTAGGTTTCTTTATGAAAAACAAAGCGTCTGAGCTACTAAAGGTACAATCAACTGTAAACCAAATACGCTAGTGTCAACTTTGTTGGTACTGTCATTGCCTCTATATAAAACATTAGACGGTATGTACTACGGTCGATTAATAAACACATATTTATTCTGGAAGTTCTTGATGAAAGAACAATTGCATTGTTCGTTGTCAAATATTAAGTAAAACAAAATTTTAAATGTTCACATGCCTAATTGAATGTGCCTTCATACAATCGCAAACGTTGTGCACAAAGCAATGGACCGGAGTGATAAGATATCGAACAGGATTACCTGTGAGCGGCGCGGCTTTCCTAACGCCAGTGATTATTCCATTAGCAATTTCTTGTGAAGACAATTTATACACGTCTTGGAGTCGGAGGATAGCTGTTGCAACACCTTCTCTGTCTTCTTTGCTCGGAAACGGCACATTTCCATTACGAGTTCTGGCAGCCGTAATATTGGCCAAAGTATCTGAAATCGCAAATATCTGAAATACCTTCTGTACGTTATGAAGATTTTTAACATCGGGCTATACTGAAGCAAATCTTTTCCCCGACATAAAGTTTCAAACCAAAACATGTTTGACCTTATAATCGTCTCAAAAATGGGATCGTTGAACCCTTGCCTGACAACTGGTGCAAAGACACGCAGCATTTTGTATGTTGAGGAAAACTATAACCGCATCATAACGAAAAAATTATTTACATAATATAAATATTATAATCGATGCAAATACAGATATTACAGCAAAAATATTGTGTTTAGTATCCAATCATAATTGTCTTTGACTGCGGCTCGCATAATTGATGGCAACTGCATAGTGATATATCTTGAGATTATCGATTTCCTCTGAGTTATTTTTGTTGCATTTTTCAAAAAGTATCCGACCCACCTTTATGCAATGAGTATTAAGGATGGAAGTCGGGTCGGGCGTAGTGCGGGTCGGGTCGGGCCAGGTCGGTTGAGGTGCGAACCCGCGGGTCAGACCTTGTCGGGATGAGGTGCGAGCCCGCGGGTCTGGTCGTATCAAACCGGGTTGGGCCACATGACACGAAAATATAATACTCAAAAGTTCAATGGTAACGGTAGTTTGGAGTTCAAGCATTCTGGCGCAACGGATTACAGACGGTTGGAAGATCTTACCAGCTGGAACACTTTAAAATAAAATGTACAAACGTACCCGTATATGTATGCCCATACATATAATTTTATAGTCAGGTAATAAACAAAATATTCTATTTATATACGTACATAATATTTAAAACAAATTTCGGCTTAGTCTCAAGGTTAGGCTTAGTCTCATGCTTAGGCTAAGGCTTAGTATCAGGCTTAGGCTTAGTCTCAGAAATTGAAGAGTTAAATGTAAAATTTATTAACGTTAGTACTATTGAATACTGTAAAGCTGGAACGCGGTACACAAAGGTGTCTACTTTTCCGGGTTCCGGCGAGAACTATCGGTGTCATCATGCCCTCAAATTGTCAGCATGTCCGCCCAGGAAGTCGTGTACTCAGCGATAGCTTTGTTACATATACCCATGGGTTTGCCAGATTGCCGCGACCGTAACCATACATGCATGAAAGGGTTAATCACCGTAATAAACAATTTGTTAATCCTAATAACGCGGAGGTTTACACTCAGAATATTGACGGGTTATGGTGTCGGATAAAGATGTTTTTTCGAGACAGTGGCGGTGTTCCGGTTTGATTGTTTGAAAAATACCTGGCTGAATTTGTATGGCGTCAACAGTTTACTGCTCACCCATTTGGAGCCATGGTTCATCAAATCCGGAAGATATATCGGGTTTAAAATATAAAATGTAAGTGTGCACTTTAGTTGGTTTAGTTTTTTTAAATAATTCATCACTGTGTGGTTTAATTAAGTGAAAAGTATTGGTCATACTGAGTCCAAATATACGAAAAATTATGCTGCTAGACGATACCGTGATCCCCCTGTTTCAGGAGTACCGGTGTTTCTTTACTTTCTGTATGCTAGCAGCGGCTACGCTCCTGTTCCGGAATAGGGTGCGATGTTACACATTTATCTGTATTCCATGTCATTAATTTCTAGTCGGATTATAAAGCTACCGTTTTCGACATGCCGAGGGTTGCAAAGTGTCCGATAATTCAAAAATAGTTATTACTACCAGCAGAAAAATAGGCGGAGCAATAAAACGACTTATGTAAATAAAGACTTCCATCGAACCATGCTTGTCTTGGATTTTGTATAATATATATTAGGTGATTTTAAAAAGAAACAAAATCTGGTCAGGTGGGGTTGACACGGTTGTCAGGTTAACACGACCCGAATTCCATCCTTAGTGAGTGATGTATTCCTAATATCTGTCAAATTTGAAAGCTTCAGCGTTATTTTTTAAACTTATAAGCCGAATTTGTAAAATAGGCACAATATTTATTAATCATAGTGTTAATTAGCTGTTATATGAACATATCCTGTAGTATGAATATGTTACCATGTGGTGGAACGTAAAGATGGAAGTCTGGCAGCGCGGGTCAGATCGTGTTAAGCTGCGAGTCCGCGGGTCGGGTCGGGTCAAATCGGGTTGGGCCACACGACAGGAAAATATAATACTCTGAGGTGCAATGCTAATGGTAACTATGGTTATAAGATCTTACCAGATGAAGCACATTAAAATAAAATGTACAGATGTACACATATGTGTATGTATATGCAGATATTTTTAAAGTCGGGTAATAAACAAAAGTTGAATTATAAAGCAAACATTTTCGACATGGCGAGGGTTGCGAAGTGTCCGATAACCCAAAAATAGTTATTACTACCAGCAGAAAAATTGGCGGAGCGATGAAACAACCCATGTAAATGAAGACTTCCATTGAACCACGCTTGTCTTAGATTTTCTAGAATATTATATGTGATTTAAAAAAGAAACAAAGTCGGGTCGGGTAGGGTCGGGTTGCCGGGGTCAGGCTGGAAAACTCGACCCGAATTCCATCTTTAGACTGGTACGTATGTGCAACAGGCAGATAGTTCTAAAATCAGAAAAGTATCAAAAGAACTATTACCTAATAGGCTACGATGTAATATTGGTTATAGGTTTTGTGTGCATGCGCTGTGTACTTTGAGTATATTACACTTATATACACGAGGTATGTGTGTAGACTCATCAAGAAAGAATCACAAATTTTGTTTACAGCGATAATTTTTCAGAAACCTATTTCCAAACGACTAATATCCTAATAGTTTTAAAAGCTAATATTCTGAAATTACAGAAAAAATTTCTAATAAGTTGCATTGGATTTTACTTAAGTGCTGGAAACTGAAAATCCGGACCTAATTGGGCTGAGGGGGAAAATCAGAGAAGGGGCCCACCATCTTTTCAGTATAGCCCCATAGTCTCTGGACCCCCAATCATCTCTTACCCCCAAAAGAGATCTCTTCGAGATCAGGGTCGCCTTTTGAAAATCCCCTGGCTAACTGTAAATTAATTTCAAATCGAAATATAAATGACCTTGTCCGAAATCGTTTCGTAATAATGATTCAATGTCTTGCCAGTTTGACGTTAGCCGACGCACAATCTTGAATGCGTTTACTGGATTTGCCATGAATTTGGACCCATCTTTTAAGGCGTTTCGGTTCTTTTCTTGATACTGCTTGGTGATTCTGCAATTTTGATTACTTTCTTTCTGTTACGTGGTTTTAGTCAAAATTTTCATTTTTTACATCGATTATCATGACACAAACAGATACTGCTTCTATCTCTACACTGCACTAATATCAGTACAAAATGCTAAGCAGGTTCTGTAAATGATTAGGTTACTCTATGCTGGAAAGCGTAATACTGACGTCTTTCTTCCGATCCCTTTATTTTGGACCAAATCCGAATTGGGATATTTTCGATTATGGCTCTGGCAATATCCAATATCTTCCACATTCGGACTCCTTACATATCTGTTGCATTCCGAAACGGACCCATGTGCATACATGGTTCCACAGATAACGCCTATGCTTAAGATGTTTAGCAATGGTTTAGGGTTAACAACAATCTAGTATAATTATGTTTAATTTGTGGAATAAATATGCTTATTGCAGACACTTAGCACAATTTGATAGTTTATATTAAGCTTTAATAATGATAGCAAACATTGAAGCATAACTGTGCTATTGTTGTGATTGTAGCAAAAGTAACGCTACTTCGTAATCAGCAATGGCAAAGCTTTTTCGTTCCCAGAAGCATTGGTTATGCTAAGTATAAAAACTTGCAAAATATAAATTTATTGTGAAATGCACATGTATATATAATATAGTTTATTATATATATTTATATCATTTATTTTATATTTATTTATTATGTACCTATATAATTATATATAATATATTTTGACAATATGTGTGGACTCAGCATAGCCAATGTTTAACAACAAAATTCGATTTCACGATAGGGTTTGTTTAAAAAGCGGTGAATTTTAAGCATAATTTAGGTTAAAATGCTGTGTTAAATTTGCCTCTTTTAGCATTATTAAACTAAATAAGTAAGTCAAGAGTGTTTATCAAGTGCCTTACCATCCGATGTAACAAGTATCTTAAGCACTGCGAGAATACTACGACAGGTTATGTTAAAAGATTAGCAGTATAATGCCAAATAAGCAACATTGACATGTTTAGTGCATAGTGGTCACCTGCCTCTCGGCACGAAGCGCCAACCCACCGTCCCCATTCCAGAGGTGGCTCGACTCCTCTCTTCCGGACTGTAATATTTCGGCGAAAATTGGTTAAAATGGAATGAATTTGGGATATAAGTAGAGAAAAAAGAAACAATTTGGCAGACATGGTAAAATGAACAAAATGAAGAAAATTGAACAAAATTAAAGAAAATCATTACCTTTAAAAATTTCGCCATTCTGCTTCCCACCATCGCCCGCACCCACCTACCCGCCAGCCGATTACCCCCTTCCCGTCCGAGAGGCCGATGACCAACCACCCATGGCACCGGTTACTACTCCTGGGACCTCGAACTTTGAGCACATATGTTCATACGGACTACGGTGGCAAGAAAGTAGCAAGGGGTGGGGGCACAACGCGTTAGTTGCAAACTACCGCAGTTTGTATTTCCAGCTTGATGAAAGCGTCTGGGGCTCCGTGATGTACAACAGGAAGTGATGTATTCGTACATTTGCCAATGTCGCACGTATATAAGGGAAAAGCTATCATAGGTTGTGAGGTAGTCAACTGACTTGATAAAAGAACAACCTAACTATACTCCAATACGTCGTTGCGCATCATAGTAAATCACAAAGGTTTCCTGATCGGTGCGCTCTCACCCCTTATCAAAAAATACTGCATGCACCCCTGTATCAACCAAAGCACGTTTACAAAAACGAAGTTTATTAGTACGTAATATTTATTGCGCAGAATGTCTATCAAAATCATCAGCTATTGCCGAGGATGGAGTCAAGCTTTACAACACGAATTTCTTGAAGTAACATTGCATCGAGAAATTTGTATTGCAGCATTTGCCAAATGCCATAAGACAGATACAAATATGTACTTACGTTCTCAGCCGATCTAGCCTTTCATTTTCTTTCCTTATATACTCGTCAATCACATCGACAACGCCCTTTTCCATGTCAACCAACTTTTCCATATCTGCCATTGCAGTGAATATATCAGCAATTGTCAGAGTAATAATTTGCAGGAGACATAACAAAACAATCACGTATTGAGTCCACATCATCGTGTTATGTTTTGGAAAAATACTAGGAAGCCCAAAATATATAAATCTCTAAAATTATCCTCTAAAAGTGAACTAAATTTGGAAAAAATTCCATTTTTTATTAAAGGAACAGCTTTGTTGAAAAGATAGATAATATTGCAGAGAGAGTACATTGTAACATATCCTTGTTGTTCGTTTTGCCACATTCGGCTGTCCTAAGCTAAAAGTGTGACATCGACGGTGCAAACGAATTTCAGATGTGGCGGCTGATACATGGCTGTTGAATTACATATCCAGCATATATCTATTCCCATATGTACCATATATGCCAACCCTTAATTGGGGGCGTAGGAGTAGTCTAACGGCAAAATAGGTTGAAGAAATTTACAGAAATCATTGTATCTAAGCTAGAGTGCGTCATGCTTTGCTACGAAGGTGTTGGGAATATGGTACCGCCCATCAACTAAACCATACATGTTTTCAATGCATTTTGACATCGGTTACGGATCGATATATCAATTAATAGTTCACAATACATAGGTTTGGTATGGTGGAAAGCGATTTGTCAGTTTGTGATCTCGTTAAGTAAAATTTGAGCCAAATATCTGCCTTTATATTTTACGCCTCACACTTTTATAGCGTTGAAAAAATGCTCCGCGTCAATTATAAATGTTACAATTACTCGTATTTCATACACCTGACTGCACGACATCTATAATCTTAACTTTGCGTTCTAGTTTACAGCTTTTAGCAAAACATATAAAGCTTCATTCAACGTTAGTATTGTATATATGGTGTTTCGCCTATTATACACATGGTGTTTCGCCTTGGCATTAAAATTTAACGCATTTAAATATTTCGTATTATTGTTCAGTCTAAAATCCTTACGTGTTTTATCAATATTTAAAATAAAATTAAAATATTTATTTGATTAATTTACGACAAATGCTTGTCAATGCTTTATTATTACATAGCTAGGGTTCAGAGTTTGAAGTCAGCATTTTGCCTTTTTAAAACATTAAAAAATCTAATTTTCACGGTAGTTTAGAATTGGCCGACCGACCGTAGGTGCTTAGTATATTAGTATCTCAGTATTATTAATACTGGTTGATAGAAAATAAAGAGAAATAGGGCGCTCTTGCCCATCACCATGTAAAGCTGTCGAAAATGGTTTTGACACAACCTCCTGGTTTTGGACGATGGTTACCATTTCCAGTAGCTGTCATTGTATTGCCACTTAAATATTTGCTACCCCCTGGTTTTGAATGAGTTCCAATTTTTAAACGTTTGCAATAGTGCTGAACCTCAGATGTCCTGGAGTGCTGCAGTAAACAGATTCAAACATTTATTTCAAATAGCATCGGTTATGCAACGTTTTTCGACTGTTTGACGGATCCTCCACCAAGCCGAACATCCTGGAAATGCTATGAGATGATATAGCGCAATGGAAAAATCATCTTCGTCAGCCCTTGGTAATGTAGTATCACACGCAATTTCAATCTATTTTAGTTGAGTCAATTGAGTGGTGCACTGGATACTCACAAACTAGCCAATTTGATTTTTCCAAACCAAATGTATATGCCACCGTTTTAATATTTAAGCATTTTTCTTCCATGTAAGCTTTTTCTTTGTTAATGTTTTCACAGGTTTCTTACGATTTCTGAAAATTACTGCTTTAGATTATATCCTAACTACTTAAGGCAGCCTTGACATAGTAAAACACAAGGGCATCGCCATTTTTTGTTTTCAATAATAAATCACTATTGCTTTTACACGTTTCATGAAAACCATAATCAAATATTCATTATATATCTGTTGAAATATTTAACCGGCTCAAAATTCATATCTGTTACCTAAATCTTTATATATTTTATCATTTCAAAAGTATCTCATTAGTATTTGTTTTATCACTTAATACATGCAAAGCTGTTTATTTTCCCGTATACAAATCGTTCATGCTCAAATGAAGCTAGTATTAATATAGGTTCTGAAAATCTAAAAAGGTTTCGAACCAATGTGTTTGCTATTTCTTAACTGCCTTGTACTGAACCCAAATTTCCTATCTATTCGGATAATTTAATTTCAGCGTTGTTTAAACAATACACAGTCACAACATGTTTCCAGTTCGAACTCAATGTCTCTACCTTACAAATTTAAAAAAATTAAGGTGTTTTTATTATAATTATTTGCTTCAGCAGTAAACCGCTTCCATTGATTATTTGTAAAATAATCTATATCGCATATTGCACGTTTATATATTTTTAAGGCAATATAATCTCCATAACCTTGACCTTCCTAGCAGCAATGGCTGTAGGTGGTTCAACTTGGTTCACATTTAGGTTAGTAGTACTGACATGTTCCGCCTTAACAAATGTATAAACATTTAAATACTTTTAAGCAAAGTACAAATATATACAATATATATATAATAAACTGCAAACTTATTATATGCATCCATATTTATGTAACCAGTAATTACGTTACCAGTAATTACGCATACAAGCAGTGTATCTATTAATGCCAAGTTTCAAAGCATTGTGCGGTACAGACTCATACAACGCAAAGCTCCGTAGACTGTTTAAAATGTTTCGTAGTCTCACTATTTTCAATTTCATTAAACCAACTACATTTACCACTTCAGAGGTTATATTGCAAACATATCCTAACGTATTTAATTACTCACCAACTATCTTTAACAACCTATTCGCTTCATCCAGTCTCCTAACGCCAACTAAAGTTAGTTTTCCGTTTGAAAAAACTAATAAATACCACGTGATTTGAAACGACAGATTGCTGCATTAAAACGTTCTTCCTCAAAACCTGCATTATTTACAAACATTGAAAATTCCATTAAATCAACATCACATCCAACCTCACATGCCATATTTATATTTATTACGGTATCCATTTCAACGCATTTTACAGTTCAGAGTTCCTATAAGAGTTTCGCCTGGACCTTGCGGTACCCTCATTCAGCATTATTTTGTACGTGGTATCGCCGGTAGCCCTAATCGTCGAGTCCGTATGAGCACTGTTGGCCTATTCTTTAAAGTCACGTATTTGCATACACAGACCAACTGATACGATTTGTCAAATGTCAAAATCTTCAGAATACCCCGCTTTTTCACTCTGGCACCGTTGTTCCACACAATTGTGTAAAATACCATAAATATAAAATTTACAAATGCAGAAATTCTTAAATACACTCCAACCTGATCTGGCAAAAACCAAAGTTGTGCCTGTAGTGCTAACACAGTACTATGCATGCTCCACTGTTTTTCAATTTAAATCAACAAATTTTTAATCCATTACCTGTAGTTCCGTAAATATAAAATTTACTACGGTTGCTAATATAAGGTTTTCCACTTTGCATCTGTGCTTTCATCCTTTACCAAACGCAGCATCAGGTACATTACCTCAAAGTGTTTCAACTTTTTCTAAATCCAAGGGTCTGAGCATGGAAAAGTTTATATCACATGTAAAATATTTGACTAAATCAATAATATCTAAATCCTTTTTCTTACTAGCAAAAACAACACGGTATTTGTGATCTAACTTATGTGTTCAAGCTAGCCATTTTTTGCAAATTTTCTGGAAACAAATCCACGATATTAATATCTGTTTTTCGTTCATTGAAAACTTCAGTTTCATTTACTACTGGTTTTTGTTCAATAACATTGCTATTTATTCTATGTACTAACCCACTTGCTGGAACAACAGTTATTTTACGGGCCATAGTGTTTACCAAAATAATCAATTAAATACTAAATTGGTTATTTATCAAAATAAACAATTTAGAGAAAACTCAAAACGTTTATTTAAAATACAAATATTTTTATTTGCTATGCTTTCAAGAATTTTAGTTTTTTGTGCCTTGTACACAATTTCACTGAAGGCATAAATTAGTGAAGCTGGAGCATTGTTAACTACGGCTGTTACAATTTTCGAAGGACAATTCTTCAAAAATTGCTAGGTATCAATATGTATTTCTCTATGTTTAAACAAAATTTTTAGTAGTATTCAAATATACCAACCTTTTAAGCATATACTAACATACACCCATCATCTGAAAATATACACTCTCTAAGTCTTAAAAGGTTTTCAGTGTTTGTTTTGAGATCTAAGAACAAGTATACATAGGGTTTAGTTGTTGCTTGTTCGAAATAACTTGATAGAAAATTGCTTTTAGATGGCCACATTTGCCTTCCACCAGCTCAAATCATAGATTTATCTCTCAAAGATAATATCATATTTTAATATCGTGATTATTTGTCATAGATATTATACATTTCTTGTAATTGTTCTCATGTATTAAATATAAGTATGCGGATGATATAAATTTTGAGTAACCAATATTGTGTTCAGTTTATTATGTCGCATTCTTGAAAATGAACCAGATAGTTTTTTATCATTTACTGCTTCTAACTTTGAATCATCAAGCACACAAATAGTATGCTCTGTTATATTTTGAGGAAATGTGTCAGAAATTCCTTCATGAAGCTCCGAATTGCGGATTTCATTTAATAATTTGGAGTATATATCTTGCAAAAATGCTTTAACATAACAATATTTTATCAACTGGTGTATCAAACATTTGATACTTTAAAAGGTTTGCAATTCATTCAGTTTTGCCACAACCTGTTTGTTCAATTACATCACACAAGAATAGTAATTCTAGGATAAAGCATTTTATTTTGTGATAGCATTTTTGCAAGATATATACGCTAAATTGTTAAATAAAATTTCCAATTTGTAGCTCCTAGAAGGAATTCACGACACATTCCCTCAAAATATGACAGAGCATACTGCTTGTGTGCTTGATGTCTTAAAGTTAGAAGCAACAAATGGTAAAAAATTCCTTGCTTCATTTTCAAAACTACATTCACAAAACAAAATTGTTTTACAGAGTTACATCATGCGTTGTAAGTGGACAAACAGGTTGTGGTAAAACTGAATGGATTGCACAACTTTCAAAATATCAAATATTTGATAAACCAATTGATAAAATATTGTTTTGTTAAAGCATTTTTCCAAAATATATACGCTAAAATATTAAATAAAATTCCCAATTTGGACCTTAGTGAAGGAATTCCTAACACATTTGAATGATAACTATAAAGTAAAATAATTTTAGGTGGACTACGTCCACCACAGGTAACACTATCGCCACACTCGTGGTAGTGGAAGGCGTTATGAAAGGCATCCTCTCCATTCCCCAGAATGGAGAGTTTCGCAATTCGGCATCGTCCCTCTCTTTAAATGAGGGGCTTCCAGAGCCGGAAACAGCTAATTTTCCACCTCAACCTCATTTGGTCTGGAGGTGTTTCCAGAACGGCATCGTCCCCTTTGCCGTTCCAAAACTCGTATTTTTCTCTAATAACGTATTAACAGATTTGTGCCTGGCAATTGCGTCTGCGAATTAACAGCTTTGTGTCTGCGAATTTTAGATCAGTTTCGGGTAGTAAATTTGCTTGTTGTTGTACGTGTGTATTTTTGCAACGTGCGTTCGGTTTTCCGGTGTTCAAAATAACTGGAGATAATTGTCAAAATTGTGGAACAGTTTACTTTAGCAAAAATTGATTAAATCAAGCTCTTCCCCTTACCATACCCCCACTGTACTGTCGAGACTGTCTATCCTCCTAAGCAAACGGAACTTATGGTTTACATGCCTATTTAAGCCGTTAAACGGATTGATTTTATTGGTTTAAACATATATTATGTATGTCGTTAACTTTTGGAGACGCCACACTGTATAAAAATCTTTAATAATTTGGTAACAAAAATAGTCAAATTTTGATACTTTTAAGTGTACATAAAGTTACGTATATATGTTAAGGGCTAATATAGCTGTACCCTGAAGCCTTGAATGGGTGCATAGATTTTCGGGCCAAAGTAAATTTTAACTGCGTAGCGTTATATCCATGAAGAACAGAAGTTCCTGAGTGGCAGACCCCGACTAAGCCTTAATTTTAGTATAAGGTTCATATAATGAATGACCTTGAGTTTTAGAATCAGAGGCGTCGCGTGCCCGTGGGTACCCCGCAGATCAAAGGGCTATCCACCGCCACTAGGCTCGTACACGCGGGCTAAATACGTTTTTTCAGGCCCGCAAGGCCCGCAGGTTATTGAATCCTTAATGGATCAACATATTTATCGCTTTGCGTTTTAAAGCCATTCTAATCTTGTTAACTTTTTGATAGCGGGTTCTTCTCCAGCGATCTCTAGCTGCCCAGGCTGCTCGGCAAAGACATGATCCGCTTTTGATGCCCACATTCCTACCGCCCAACCAAATACCCAAATGGAAGCTCGTCTACATTCAGGAAGGCTGCCCGCCCCGTGACTACAACAGGAATTTGTAGCGTCCTAAAGATACCGTAATTTGTATTTGTGCAGAATCTAGTAAAGAGAGCCTCCTTGTGGTTTACAGCGCCCACTAAAGAAAACTGCCTAGTGGTTTCTACAGTGCCCAGTAGAGGGAACCGCCTAGTTTCTTCTGCAAATTCACCAAACGGAAATTCCTAGCGACCTTTACAGCTCTCGCTAAAATCTATTTAATTATGGCAGTCACAAAATTTGCGCAATTGTGCAAGAATTTGTTATTGGAGACACAAAGTTTTTATTATACCATGTGCAATACAGCGTATAGCCACAGTATAAAGAATAATTGAATTTTTTCCAATTTATCAATTATCACCACGCGCTTGAAAATTGCTAAATATATACAAATTTTTTAGCATCCTCGCATATGAGATACTAATGTCTAAACCATCCCAGTTCCACAATTCATCGCAAAGTGGAAATATTTCGTATATCTTTAGGATGTGACCCGGTGGACAAATGTGACCCAAATGACCCAGTGAACCGTGGTGAATTCGTGACTACAGAAATATATTAAAATTAAGCTATCCGGTACAAACGGAAAGGCTCGATATTCCGAAACAAATAGTTCGATATTATCGAGTTCCATATTATCACTACAGCTAGATCGGAACCCTGGCGACCTCCAAACCCCTACACTAAGCTGTTTCTTCTATAACGATATAATGCTACCCTCTCAGCTTGGCTGGGACCGGAGCACTGAATGTTCTCTTCAGAGTATCGAACAGTTTGTATCGGATTATCGAACCTTCAGAATAGACGACGACTTGCAAAGCTAGTTTTAATAAT
This sequence comes from Trileptium ribeirensis, assembly GCA_030248225.1. Lineage (NCBI taxonomy): Eukaryota > Metazoa > Nematoda > Enoplea > Enoplida > Thoracostomopsidae > Trileptium > Trileptium ribeirensis. The sequence goes on from JASANE010026847.1 coordinate 20,788, forward strand.
TTGTTCCATTCCTGAATAAACTACTAAAATAACTTAGCTAAGTTTAGGGGCATGACATTATATCATTAGAAAAAAACAGCTTAATGCGGGGTGTTCGGAGGGCGGCCGCGCCCCTACTTAGGCTTATTGATAATCTGGCAGTCGTATAAGTTTCGAATCTTTGGTAAAGCAGTAGGCTTAGTATATATAGAACGCTATACCTGCGTATAACGTCACGGCCCTCAACTTGATATTGGCCCTAACATTTATTTACGTACCCCAAAGAAACACAAGCAATTATGGAATTATGAAAAAAAGCGTCATGTACGTGGTACCTTGCAATACACAAACGTGGCACCTTGCAATAAATCTTTCGTTAGGACAAACATTGCCCGGCAGCTCTTAAATATTAACCTGTAAGCGTCTGGCACATTTGAAATAGGTACCAATAGAGAACGCAAGTCATGAACTGATTTTATGGGGGCACATCTCTGTCGCTCAGTTATGCAAAATGGCATGCCAGAATGCCTAAATGGGATTTCTCAGCGTTGGTCGTCATCCACCCTGCCCCCAATAAAAATAAATTTACCACTTTGGCTTGGCGGCCCGCCGGCATGTATGATTTTAACGTACATTACCCGCATAATACGGTTACAGTTGAATAAAAATATCAAAACCAATATAAATTTAACTTATGGTAACTTAAAAATAAACAATATAAAACACAAACGCTATAAAAACTTGTGTATACGATGGAGGATACTAATAGCCAGGTGTTGTCGATTTCAAGTATGCAGTACTTAATACGATCGTTCGACAACACAACACTAAGTCTACTGTGATCAGTCTAAAATTCATTTCACCAGGTATATATTGAACCATGTGACATTTGGCTTTTGGAGTAGCACGCGGTTTAACCTACTGTTAACGTTACCCACGACCCACACCAGTCGAGACATGACTCACCGTGACCCACCAAACATGGCGACCCGCATGACCCACGAACGACCCACCGACCCACCCTCCATTTCTGGTCGCAAAACAAAATATTTAACACCATGGGTGGTTATTCTTGCAAGTGGAACATTGCTCGGCACTCGGGGTTGTGCTAAATACCTGCGGGTACCCGCGGGATCATGATTTGAGACCGTATCTGGCTCTTCCCGCGGGTACCCGTATCCGCGCGCAGCTCTGGTTAGACTATAAGACTAACGGATATCAGGCTTAGCATACCAACGACGGCACAATCTGCTGCAGGTTACCTGCATATAGGTTACGCTCCAATGCTTTGTTTAGCCGATTTTCTTTGATGTCTAATAATATAAAAATGTTAATTGAACACTAGGAGTCAAAAACGTGAAAAATGACGCTTCAAATTATGTTTCGCACAAGCTGTTATTAATAACATTCACAATTTTTTGTCACTGGAAGAAGAAATAAAAATCCTAAAGTTGTGAGTGTGATACAATGGCAGCAGTGTTGCCATTAATACATTGTCACTGAATTATAGATGTTCTGAGACATTAAAGGGGGCAAGGGCAGTAGCAAGGAGGACAGCCCCTAACTGCTTCGCAAGCAAGAAAATATAATTCAAAAACTTTAAACAAAAATGATTTTTTACGCCTTTAGCACAAATTCGTTCCACAAAGGTTATGCAAATGCTGCCAAAAAATTGAAATAACAGAATACTAAATTTTGCATTGCAAAATTAAGTATGGGGCGCAAAACAGTGGCGAGGCCAGCCCTCTGAATTTGGGGGGCTATAGCCCTACGACCGTTCACTTCTTACTCAACACATTTAATTAGCGTATCTACTGATAAAAAATCTTGATTTATTAATTTCAAATAAGTTTGTTCTATTTGCTCGTCCGTTTGAGTAACATTAATCAGTAAATAACAGACAATAGGAAGTTTACTGTGAACCGGAATATGCCTAAAGCAGATCGATAACACATAAAAAGGCACTAACGAACCGTATGACTAGTGTTACTCTTTGACTGAACACGGTATGACACTATTTCTTTTATTTCACACTGTAATTTTTCATCCTTAATGTTCAGGGATACCTCGAGAAGCATGCAAAGGTTTGAGTTAACTCTCGATATTTAGGGCTTTGACCCTTAAGTTTGAAGACCAAGTCACTCTTTGTACGTTTTAGGGTCACCCTGAACATTTTGTTCTCAAACTCGTTTGTTCAAAACAACAAATATATTTATACGAAATATTCAATCGAATTATTATAACAAAAACATATCTCATATAGAACTATTAACTTTTTATATCGGAACAGACAGTGTGTTCGTATGCTGGAGTGTGTACGCTTGCGTTCGTTGGTTGT
>JASANE010026848.1:0-14984 GCA_030248225.1 Trileptium ribeirensis
GTTTGTCCAACGCTAGCCTAAACAGTGTACCTGATCAGAAAATTACCTTTTATCTATTATTTTCTCTTAGAATCATATAAACCAATAATTTCAAGTTTAATACAGAAGAACATGTAACAAGCGTATGTGTAGTAAAGGAAGGCGACTGGAGACAGAGCGAAAGTGTGTATTCTACGCTCCAAGCTTTGTAAGTGTAACAGATCTATACGGATCGTTACGACGCGGGTTAATCTTGACCATAGCCTAATGGCAAACTTTTATCGAAAACCCATAATCCTGGCCACACTCTAATGGCCAACATTTACGATAATCCTGGCCACACTCCAATGGCCAACATTTAATAAATTCCTCTATAATCCTGGCCACACTCCAATGGAAAATATTTAGAAATTCCCCAATAATCCTGGCCACAGCCCAATGGCCAACATTTAGTCGAAGACCCCAATAATCCTGGCCACAGTACAATGGCCAACATTTAGTCGAAGACACAATTGATCCTGGCCACAGTGTAATGGCCAACATTTTGTTGAATACTAATAATCTTGTCCACAGTGTAATGGCCAACATTTTTCGAATACCAATAATCTTGTCCACAGTGTAACGGCCAACATTTTGGCGAATTCCCTAATAATCCTGGCCATAGCGTAATGGTCAACATTTTTGAAATTAGTTGCGAATGTTCCCCAACGTAGAACACCTCATGTAAATGACCCAATCGGGTACGAAACCCACTGTAGCACCGGAACACATACATAAATATGTCTAGAACCAATCTATAACCCTTCTATGCACAAGCGAATATAAGTCGACTTCCCCCGTATATACGTACAGACAGTAAAGCTCTGCCGCCACCATTCTGAAAACTGTGTATAGATAGTACAAATCAATCGCTACGTTACGTCCATCAATCTCGCTACGAACTAAAGATTTTCGTCATAGTTCGGCCCGCACTGCCGACAGTTTTTCGTGATCAACAGGGATATTGTTATTAACGTTTTAGGGACGAAGAAGCATCGAAATACGTTACCGTATATACGCATATAGTTATGTAATTATTGATTGTAGGGCCATAAAGGCTCGTTGGCACTTGAATCGCGCATTTATCTATAAATGAATATAATACCATCGTTTGTTATAACCAGGTTATTATGGCGATAAATGCACATGCTATGTAATTGATTCGTATTATCATGATCGCAGTATGTATGTATATACCACTGGAGTTCATACATGTTTTCAGGTATACGTACACCGTTTGGCAGTCCTATTCGAATGTACTTATATATGGAGATGTTATTGTCATATATTCATACCATAATTTTGCATTATAAAGGCCATAAAAGCGCCTATAATTGTCCTGATTCTATAGTGTTTATGATCATTCTACTTGTGCCGTATATTGTCATGGTAGAGGCCATAAAAGCGCCGACGTCTGCCAGAATTATGTACCATTCTCACAGTTATATTGATACATTGTACCATTGATTATGAACCTATATTTGTCGTACATTAATCGTGTTGTTGGCCATAAAAGCACCACTAATTGTTGTAATTTCGTGCTATTTATATGATAATGGTATCTGTTATTGTATCTTATGATGTACCAGTTTGGAGGCACCAGTAATTGGGAATAATTCGTCTTGTTTAGCGTGATTTTTTGAGGAAAATTATGGGGATTTTGTGTTAGTAAAGTGTTCTTATAGGTAGAAATTGTGAGTATGGTGAGCTCTTGCCATACTCGACTCGAAAAATTATAGGACGGTACGACTCCCCCGCCGAACACGCTATAGGTAAGTAGGAATCGCCCTACCCCGCGTGGTAGGACCGCAAAGTTTATTTCGATTTATCATAGGAAAGATTGGCCGTTGCGGATACCCGTCACGACTGTCCTCACGAATGAGGACCACAAAAATGTGGCTGTTCGCCGTAGAACGAACAGCAAACGAGAAAATTTTCTGAAAAATTGTAGTACTTAAAGTGAAAAATCCTCTACCAGTGTTCAATATTTATAACTACACTGGTAATTTGTGAAGCTTAATGAAATATCAAATACCAGCGTTCATTTTCGCTGGTCGAGATAAGAAATAAAATTTAGAAAATTTATGAAAATTTGACATCGAAAGTATCGGCTCCGGTCCATAACTCCAGAACCATTGGGAATTCGAAAATTTATTACTTAACATTTCTTATAGAGAATTTTACGGTCTTTCTAATGAGACCGGTTTCGTGGAGGTCCGACCAGGATCCACGGACTTATTGGCAAATTAATATTTACATAAGCGGATAAAACACAAATAATTTAACGAATATTAAACACAAATATATGTATAGGATATCATTATAATCCCCAGTACCGAGGCTTTAATTTAAGCCCGGACCGGTTGCGCTGCACTCGCTTTTAGGGACCCTGTCCTATGGAAAACACGAAACAACGCCCCGACAGGCGTGTAACCTCTCATTGGATTCCCCTTGTCGAGACTAACCCAAATATATATTTAATATTCCGGAAAAATATGCCCCGAACTCGCAGGAACCGTTTAAAGCACCCTACCCTGGGGAAAATTTGGCATGGACCCTCCCCGAGAGCCTATTCCCCCCCTGTCGACCGAATACGGTCCTGTTACATATTATTTTGTTCGGACGCACATACTGAGTCCCAATCCGAGACTTCGATTGTCACTTTGGCCATCTCTGAAGGGACTATGCCCTTTTCTTTTACCTCTTGCCCTCGTTTTCTTTCTTTGTTTACTTAAGCCGCGTCGTTTCTGCTCGAAGTCTGTTACTAAGTACGTGTTTCTTCTGAGCTCGTCGATTTCCAAGCACATCAGCACTCTAATATTAAACTGTTGACAGTGGTAGCATAAGTCTCTAGTCCCAGCTAACAGTTTTATTAAGTAAACAGATGTTTCGGGTGCCAAGTATTTAATGTTAACGGCGTATCAATTTAATATAAAGTTAATCCTAACTATTATTTCTTATCAGCAAGCGAGTGCGGCTTTGATATTAAATGAATATAACGGCCACTGTTAGCTGAATAGTAACGCTATTCGGACGCGTCTGCTTGAGTAAATAACGACTTATGGTGTGGTTAGTTGTAACGTTCTACTGATGGCCGCCAAGTCTAAGCGAACACTTCGATTTGACCTTTCCGCCTTCATATACAGTTTTATTTAGTACTAGAAGTCTCTAGCAACTTTTATATCGAATTTTATATAAATTTAATATTAAGAGGTCGTAGATCAATTTAATTAGATATAAATTTTATATAAAATTGGCCCCAAAAATATCGCAATTCAGGGCGATAAGAATATGTAATTTTAGGATCTAAATTAGGGTCAAATCGCCCCAAAAGGGCTGAATAAGCACTTTAACGGAAAAGAATTCAAAATTTCAAAAACTTTTAAATTAGTATAAAAGCAGAGACGCACGAGCTCTGCAGAGTTTAGTGCGACTTCGGCAGCGCAGAGTTCGGTCGTTTTGCAGACCGGCTGTGTCGCTGTGATCAACATTACGGTTTCGTTTAAGTACGCTTTCTTCTTATGGCTTTCTGTTGGTTGCTTCTGTGGTTGGACGGATACCCGCGATGGACGCCGAGTCAAAGGATACGAAGATGTAAATGTGGATGAGGAAGCGTAGGTTAACCAATGACTAGCACCGATATGAGATAGATTTAGCCCTGAGAATAGTTAAGGTAGGAATGAACAGTTCGTATTGATTAATTTTTAGCCTAAGTCTCCACGGACTCCCGGTCCATACTTCCGTTTACATCATAACCCTGTCCGTCCTAGCTTGTCTCGCAGGCACGAAGTGATGACTGGCCACTCAAACAAATTAATTCGGTAGCCGAAGTCGTACTGAACCTCCCTGGGTTGATGAGTAATACACCAACCAACGCCACTCTAGCGTTGAGATTGATTTTACATGATTCCCTGAGTCGAGTTAAGGTTGAAAAATTTAGTTTTGAGCCTACCGAGGTTAAACAAGACAAATTTCGAATTGAAAATTATCAGTGGAACTCCGAATCATCCGCGGTCTCACACTATTTTTACTCGATGTTTATCAATGATTTTACTCAAGGTTTTTTCTCATTTTGTCGCTTCTTTGGACGCAAGCTCGTCCGCTCATTTTGCCACCTGGCTAGTAGGAATTCGATATATTGTAGTAATTAAGTTACCACAGGATCTCAATCAAATTTTATTAGTATGGCACTAGCGTCCTAGACATCGCCCACCAGCTAAAGGTCGTGTCACCATTAGATAAATCGCCTCAAAGTTCCATGAGCTGGATAACTCACTTAGTGTCAAAATTTGACATATCTCGAAAACTAGCCCAGGGATTTGCTTAAAATTTTACCCGGACTTCAAGAAGGATCCGAGCTATTATTTTGAAACTTCCAAATATCACGTCGGAATTATAAACCCGACGATCCTGAAGGGGTCGCTCCCACCAAAATATGAAAATAGAAATATCTTAAGTTTCCCTCCAGGAATTTTGCTAAAACTTTTCTTCGTAGTAATGTCCATTAACGAATGTGACTATAAAACAAATCGATTTCGAGTCGGAACCCCAAACCCGACGGCATTGAGGAGGCCTAATCCCACCGAAAACGTAAAAGCAAAATATTTTAAGATTCTCTCCAGGAATTTTATTGAAACCCTCGCTGTTTCTTCGTAGGGATGTCCACTAAAAACGCCACATTATCGGGTCGGAATCACAAACCCGACTGCCCGATAGGGATCCCCCTACCCAAACTTCACACGTCAATAACTCGATATCTATTTCAGGAATTTTGATGATTTTTCTCATACAAGTAGAGGCCCATTTGGCCTTTCATGTAAGCTATTAAGCCCGGCAAAGCCGTGGCCCGTTCAAAAGTTATGGAAAGCCTTAAACGCGAGCCGCGCAACTACCGTTCAGAATCAGTTTAAATTTCATAAATTATACTGTTTTTGTAAGTCGGTTTCGGTCTTGCTTTTGCACATAATTTGGTTAAGGAAGGGAAAATATTAATTTCCCCAGTGTTGATAACTTGCACTATGAGTGTCAACATTTAATATTTCAAAATTATCGGTATCGCTAGACGCGATATCGGGCCTATTGGGTCTTGGCCCGAGCGACCAATTTTTGTAAGGACCGCTGACCCGGTCCTAGTAAATCGATAGACAAGGTCGAGCCCAGCCCCTGTGCTACATTTCACAGAGCAAGGCTTGCAATTTAGTAAGTTATTGAAAATTACAGGTTTTCCCCAGCCCCTATAGAACCAAATTCAAACTCTTGCCTGAGAGCTAGTGACCCGGACAATCTAAAGACACAATTCGAACCAATTATAGCTAGTGAAACTTTTACGGTTGTCCCGACAACCGGGGCCTCCGATTACTGACTCGCTTTGTCGAGTAGGACACGCTGAAAATGCTAGTTCAATTCTAGTATCAAATAGAACTCTTCTCGAGAGCCATTTTCAAGTTAAAATAACTTAAAGAGCAGTATTTTAGGACAGCGCTGATGACCTACGAGGCATCACCACACATAGTTTTTTGTTTTAGTCAAATTTATAGGTAACTAGAAGCAATTTAACCCCTGCCCCTACACCGTAAAGTTGATAGGAAAATTGTACCATGACAAAGTATAACCACCAAGTTGGTTTAAACCTTTCGGATTTCTAGTGATTATTAGATGTATCGTCAATTGGGGACGTGCCCTAGCTCGTCCTCTTTCTCACTTTAGTATCAGTACGTATCAGTAATGGTGAGCGACTCGATCTTTGCGGTACACGCTCCACGTGTAGGAACCGAATTAAGATCGCACATTAGCATAGGAAATCAATTAAGTAAGACAAGTTTGTTAGCCCGTCTGAATTTGTAGAAGTTGAGAATACCCCATAGCAGCTCAGTACTTCGGTAGTGACCTACCGATACGCCACAGCGCATTATCGAATAAATAGTCAATTCTTGACCCGAAACTCTGTCATAGGACGAACCAAACAAAATTGTCGAACCTCATAAGTAAACCGTGAACAATTTAGTATGATTCTTTGGTGTGGAAGCGACCACTACAACTAGTATGCAATGCTCCCGTGAGTTTTTATATCTGGATTCCGTTGCGGAGCAACCTTTTTTGATAAAATTACTGTCAAATGTTGAATCATTTTATGATCATGAAAAGTTGAAGTTAGTAAGGTTGTAGCTCATACTTGTGGACACGAAAAGCCCATTTTCGGCAGTTACTCAGATCATGAGCCTCGATTGAAGGCTAAGTTTTGTAGTTTTGTTTGAGGAATGATTTTCTAGAAAATTGGAACCAAAACTTAACCAGTTAGGTCTATGCACCCAGTCTCTTATCTCTCTTTTATCTCTTACTTATGGTCACCGCACCATACGTATGTATGTATGCGAGTAGGAAAAATTTGATATCTTACCATTGTCGCACCATAGGAAAATTCATGAGTCGTACCAATGATTGCCTCCTAAACTTACCGTTTTGTCAATACATATATATACCATTGCTCGTTCATCATAATACCTTGCCGTATGTTAATCCAATCGCTACAAATGCTTACTTATCATGTACCATAGTCGCGTGATTAGGATGAGCAAGATGAAGTCCCGCGAAGTCGGGACAGTCGGGGTTAGCTGTCCTGGCTAGCCCAACAATTTCAGTCTGACTTCGGTAGCACAGAGTTCGGTTGGTTTTATAAACCGGCTCTGATGCTCTTTAGTATTAGTTGTTGTCACGTACTTATGACTTGTATTTTATTTGGCTCTCTTACTTTTGGTTTTGCGTATGGATGGGCGAGCGATGGATGGTTCAATGAAAGGAGTCTGGGTATGTAAGTGTGGACAGAGAGGCCTTGTTGGGGAGCTTAGTATTATAACGTCAGGGACGACAAGTTTGCCGTTTAGCTGATAGCTGTTAGGATTGACTGACGAATTCCCTACTGCAATTGTTGCACATTAAACGACTCCATGTTCGTGCTTTCTTTTACATGATCATCTTGCCAATTGTAGCTTGTCCCGCAAATCCACGGATTTGGTTGGCTGTTAAACGAGTTACTTGCTTAGTCGAAGTCATTCTGCGTCTCCCTCGGTCGCCAATTAGGGCAAAACAAATCGCGACACTTGCGGTAAGGATATTTTACATGATCTCTTGAGTTAAGAGTTAGGGAACAAGCTCAACCGGGTTCGTTTGTCTGGTGACCCAGTATGGGCTCGCCGTGCCCACCTCAGGCCTACCATGGTTCACGACTGTAGACGTTAAAACGGAAATCTACAAAGTATTTTATGACACAAATGAGCCGAGATTTGAGTTTCGATCAATATACGATTATACATTTCTCACCACTATTTTTACCTTCGCTGAGCATATATAATGTTACCGAACGCGGATTCAGTCGCGTTGTCCGCCCAAAACATTGATAGTTAATGGACGTCAAATCCACCTCATTTTTACCTGTCCATCTTCAGAGTTGGTAACAACGTCACTTTTCAGCAGTACTTTTGCCGTACTCGGCACGTTTAGCAAGCCACACTAGGTATCCTAAGTCGAGATGAACTGGCCATTGAATAAGTTCGATATAGACCTCTAAACATAAAAATGAGCACCGACACTAGATTCCGTTCAAAACTTTCCTGCTTGATTGCATGCGCGTATATACGTATTCCCTCGTGTTTGATAAAAACAGTCATTCTCTGGAGTACCAAACCCTAGGGCAGTGAAATATTGCCATCTGAAAAGTTTCAGGATAATTTCATAGGCACATAGGATATATTGTCGTGAATTGTTTATGGCTTTCGAGAAGAGATTTACCCATTGTCATAGTTTGTCTTACGTATGCGTGAGCATGTTGCGTCGCACCGAGTTGAAGTCATACCTTTAGACTTCAATCATATACATCTGTATGTATGTACCCTGTTTGACTACTTTGTATCCATGCATTTTATACAGTTATATTCATTGATTCCTTGTATCCTATTGTATAATACCATATTTTGACTTTGCGTATCAATTCGTATCATGTACCGTAGTAACTGATTAGTATACGTCGTAGATTAGAATGAGCCGATCAGATCCGTTTTCCCCTCCGTATCCCCGTAGTGTACCCTTATTCCCATGCCCAATAATTGTGCATCTGTTTAGCAGCCTTTTAGCTTACCTGAATCAATTTAACTGGAGTTCCCTAGTTCCGAGCGAGCCGCTAGTCAGCTGATGACAGCATCGCATCGACTTGCTCTTCCGTCCGTGTCGAGTAAGGTAACCGCAGCTGTCGTCGTTTACGCAAGGTTTATGTGAAGTTCGTCGTATTGCTGCCGCGATTTATACAGCTGTGAGCGTTTTATATAAAAAGAGCGAAGACCCCGATATTCATGATAATCCCGATTCCCCAACCCAATAGTTCTGGCGTACCTACGTCCTACGTAACGTTTAAGTGAAGTTTAGGCGTACCAATGTCCTACGCAAGGTTTAGGTGAAGTTCGTCGCATTGCTGCCGCTATTTATACAGCTGTGAGCGTTTTATATAAAAAGAGCGAATATTCTAAAGTTCGTCGCATTGCTGCCGCGATTTATACAGCTGTGAGCGTTTTATATAAAAAGAGCCAAGACCCCGATATTCATGATAATCCCGATTCCCCAACCCAATAGTTCTGGCGTACCCGTAATTCCGAACACATAACGGGAAAGTAGTGTATCGCTTGTTATCTATCATGATGTGCCTGTATGCGATTTTGGCTTGTCAATAAATACTGTTTCAAACGAGACCCATGGTATTATTATGTCTTGATGCCCAATGTAACGATACGCAGTGAAGGGGTTCGAAATCGTCGCCTCGATCGACGACCGAGGCTTGACGGGCAGAAATTGCAAGCCTTAGCGTGACTTGTCGGTTTCTTGTCGATGATGAGACTCTGAATGAGTACGACTCGGTCAACCAGAAAATTTCCTCGCGGACTTTCACTGAACGAATTTTCATCGAGCGAACACGCGATCCGACGTTAAACATCTATATATTTGTCGGAACCTAGTGGGGGCCACTGGCTAAATGAGCTAATCGTTCAGGAAAGTAAAACACGTAAAAATTTAACACTTCCAGGTGGAACACCGTAGGGAATAACGGTATGGTCTCTTTGGCCTGTGAGCAGGTGACGGAGCCAACCTCCTAGGTACCTCAAAGGTAGTACCACTTAGGCTACGTGTGCAACCCGTTCGGGAGGATCGGAATACATTCTGTGGAACGCTCCTACGGCTTGCTAAGCTCCGTAGCTTTTTGAGACCGACCCGAAAAAATAAACCCATTAGGTCCGCCTTCGAGGTTGGGATTCCGGGTCGGTTTGAATTCTTTAACGTTCATTTCACGGTCAATTTAGGGTTTTATTGAATTATTAAATTGTTAATTGATTGTTTTTGTACTTGTTGTATGATGTTTTGTTACTGCATACGTTGGTTATCAAAAGAGGCGGGCGTAACTATGACTCATCACTCACGGCTTATATAATGCTGCACCTGCGTACTGGTTGTAGGCTTTGTTTGTGTGTTCTTTCTACAACAGACTTCGGGGGATTGTTCTCGCCACTCGAATTCTGGCTCGCAAGCGAGCTTCACTAGTACTTTTGAATCACTGTAGGACGCGGATGGAATCGATGAACACTGTCATGTGAATGGTTTGTCGCCAAATACCTACAGATTTGCGAACAAATTGTCCGGCTCGTGCTGCTACCACAGAATTACGGAGTTCAAGACGAGGCACAGGAACAATCTCTCCAGACCTCTTTCATCGGGCCAACCAATACCTAGAGAACACCAGGTTTGAAAACCAGTGCCCAGGTTGGTCGGTCGCAATTCTTGGGTACACTACTTTGGCATACGCATATGTTGATGCTTCAGAAAACACAGCGATCGTGATGTCTTGATCGCCGAGTTGACAGGGGTTGCGCGAAATCGCCACCTTGCTAATGGAATCATGTTCGGCAATAATTTTAGAGAACTCTTTTATTGATTGGTCGTCAATGGAATCATCCCAACCATAACCTTTCTGCCAAAGTCGTTGAAGAAAGACTTTGGACCGCACTAGCGCTGGTTGAAAGCAACCTAGTGGGTCGTAGACAGATGTAACTATGTGTAACAGATCCCTCTTCGTGCACTGTTGTGTGCCATGAAGTAGCGAACGCTAACTCTATCATTGTCGGAATCCAATGCTAAGCCTAAGACACTGACGACACGCTTCCTCACCCGATCGGTTTCGGAAATATGAGCCGAGGAATTGGAAGTCCATTCTTGGAGTTTCATAGGGGCGGACGCAAAAGTTGCTTCAAAGGGTGAAAAAATTCAACGCCATCTTGTACCTATCTTGTTCCACCGACCACATTATCAACATAGATGTTTGCCTCTATTTCACGCGCAACCCAATGATCATCTTGCGTAATATGGATACTGAATAGCAGGTCCCGAGGAGAACGGGCTGCTGATTACACCGAAAAGAAAGCCACAAAACCTGTAGCTGCTAACGTTTTGCCAAGTAAGCGGTTTAGATATATCCTTAATCCCCAAAACCGCAAGTGGCGTCACGATCTTGGGGTTTGAAGACATAATTGCATAAACGCCTTTTCGAAGTCCTCAGTTACGGCTATTGGGTGTAATCGCAATTTGATAGAGCACAACGCACAACACTGGAAGCAACACCGTACCGCGATATAAACAATCGTTAACTGAAGGGTTGTCTTTCCAACTTTGAGCCGAGGCATCATAAACGATTCTAACCTTAGTTGTTGAACTTGTTGGTTTAGGATAGAGTGGTCGGGAAGGTAATGTACCAAGTTTCCAGATGGTGGCGGTATGCTGATGTCGCTGGTGACCTTTTCAATTATTCCTTTCTCCAGTTTGTTGTCAAGCACCTTTTGGTATTGCATCAGGACATTCTCATTACTGGTCGGCAGCCGTTTGTGCAGTGATTTCAGCCAACCGGACGCGAGGTTACGATTCGATGGTTACGCCTCGGCGTTGCACTTCCAGGTCCAGTTTACATGGTAACGTCCATCCTGAGGAAACACAGTCTCATTCAACTCGTATAGGGCTCTTGTCGTCATCGCGTAAGATAGGATAGTCCATTATACCTATACTCTCCAAGCTCCAAAACTGATCGACATCTGGTGAACGATCACGCGTGGGGTTAGTTGATCTCCATACAATGGTAAGCGGCTGTAAACAGACAAGTGATATAGTTTTTGATACGGTAGTCAGAATAGGAGTCGTTTTGTGGTTGTAGCGACCGCCGATCCGTAAACCGAACGTACTTAGACCGAATAAGATATAGCCCCGACTGCAATTTCAAGTTTGTGCCATTTATAAATTTCATAAATATGGATCCAGCAAAATGTCTATGGTTCCATCGCCGCAGTCTATGTTGTCTGCCAACGCGTACTTCATCTTTCGGATGTCTGAAAGATCGTTGGTACGTAGCTGCCCCGCCGATATGGGACAACTCGTGATTATTTGAGCAGTATTGATATTCCTTGTGGTACCACCGCTCTGTTTTACGGCAAGGCTGACGCGACCAGACGCCATTGCTAACTCGGAGCTCTCTTGGCCAAACATGGTAAGTGGAACACATTCATGCTGCGTAGGTAGACTAATTTCTTCCGGCAGCATAGCCGTAATCTATGATCTGTGACTTCCGGTGTCAAACAGCACCCTAACCGGCACTTGGTGACCAGTGGCTTCATTAATTCGCCGTTGTACTAGCTGTCAGCGACCGTTCGTTGACGCTCAACAACGTCAAGTTTGAATATTTCTGGTTGCCTTGTGAATGTTTTGCTGATGTCTGGAATGTTGATTTCGACTTCGCGCCTTTAGATATATAGTAGCCACGACATCACGAAATTGTACCGGACATAACGCAGATGTATTCCGACCCGTTGCATTACAACATGACCATTTTTAAGTTGTTCATTTCGTGTGGAGCACCCAGTTGACATATGGCCCGTGGCCAGACATCGAAAATGTCGCTTCGTTACTCTCAGCTGGACCACTTGCTGAGGCGCAGTAGTGTAATTGTGGTACCGGACTTCAGAATGTTGACCGTAACAGAAAATATATCGGTGAATCCCACTGTCCTTATATGGGATCGATCCTTTTGGTTACCGGCAAACGCAGACGACGGTTCCTGTCCACGTGTCTTTCCAGCCCAGCCCCGATTCCAGGTTTATTGCCCGTGCATTGACATCTTGGGTTTATAGCCACTAACTTGGTCGACTCGGATAATGGAGCTACCGCCGCAATTAAATGGAGCAATGTCGCTCATCATTTCTGTCATATCCGCACGTTGGGAAATGCATCTACGAAAGTCCTCGCCGACTTCCGTAAGATTTGATTTCTAACTAACATTTTGTTGACGCATCAAGTCCTGGGCGGCGGTTGTGATAAATTTGCTGATGACTTCCAAGACCTGTGGGAATGTCCTCCCAATAAGTGCTTAATTGACGAAATATTCGTTCAAGACCGTGATAGGTCGTTGGCAGATTCACAAAATTATCACTGGTATGTTAACCACTTAAGCTGACAAATCAAATTGCTTGCTGAACGTTCAAGTCGGTCCTTTAGGTTTGATACGGCATTTGTGTAATTCTCGTCGTTGACCGTAATACCTTCTATCGCTTGTAGGGCTACACCGTTTACCTATAACTGCAAATACGAAAACTTTTCAGTTGGGAGTAATATGCCTGTCAATAATTACTTCGCAAATTTCCCAAAGATTTGTCCACTCAAAATAGTTTCCCGCTGAAATACAGGAGCACTAACTTCGGTAGTTTCGTTGTACGCCCGACACTTCCGACTCTATGTGAATGTTCCGCAGTCTGTACGCCAGCTTGTGGCGACCTTCCATCTTTGGTGTTTCTCAAACCAATCTGGCGGTCAAGCTCACGGAGTCTACGTTCCAGACCGCAAACCAAATCTTTAGTCGACTGGACCTAAACTAAATAACCATCCGGCTCTTGTGTTGTTTCTGCAGCAATACGTAACTGAACGAGTAGCGCTTAGACGATCGCTCCCACAGGGAAGGACGTAAAGTTAGTCCCAAACAACCACTCAGTTAAAATTGTTGTAGGTGTTAGCTGAACAAATACTTCAGCTTGGTCGTAGGTATGATCCCCGAAGGAGATGTGCCTCTTAAATATTTGTATAGCTGGTGTGCTGGACCGTTTTTTCCTGTCCAATTTACTCTAGCTAGCGTATGTTGATATGATTGCGAAGTAGTTACTTCATTGTTCTGACATTTAAACCTTGCTAATGATTCCCGCCAATATGATTCATGTTAGCTCCTATTATTTATGTATGATCATGAGACGTCACGTGTTAGTGGCCACCAGTAGATAGAAGGCAGACTCCTGGTTTTTGCACACTTACCAATTGGAATTTATTTATAAGAAGGCACAAAAGAATGTAGTTGTCGCTGCTAACTTGTAATCACACGCTCATTCTAAATCCACATCACAATTGAAAGTTTTGATTGTGTCTGGTTTGCCTGGGCACGCATGTGGCATCGAGCTTTAGCCATCCGCTGGTTCTATAAATAACCCTTTCGAGTTCACAATTTGGTCCGAACCGATAAGACAAATATAGGTATATATGTTGAATGAAAGACAATTTACACTTTTCAAATCTACGTATTTGACTAAGCTGAATAACAGGCTTTTTGCACGTCCATATTCTGCTTGCGTAAACTTATGGTTCATATTATACCTGCTCCCAAAATATTGAAATGATATCGCCTTAGCACCTTGATGTCATGCAATTATATATGTATGCATATATCGAGGTTGTGTACCGCAGTGGTTCTTGGCGCACGATTCGCAACCAAGAGGTCACGGATTAGATTATTTCGGTGACGCACATCGTTCGCCTGAGCAACAGACGTTGCTATGCAATAGCTATTTGTAAAATTGTTATAAGCTTGGAAAGTAAATGGAACAATTTCTTGACCCAATTAGCATCCATCCACAGCTTAAGTTTATGGCTGCTAAATACCGCGAAACGGTATCTTAGCAACCGCTTCCCAACATAAATTAACGACCAGTGCCTCCGGGATATTCCACCTTTTGGATTGCACACGAGAGAAGTTTACACTGGAATGGACCCCCTCAGTTTTCTTACGGTTGGGCTTCGATGTTCCTAAAATTTGGCCCAGATTTCCGTATATTTGCTAAAAGTTTTTTCCATTTTTGATATTTTGCACTTTTTTCGGCAAAAATTTGCCCAAATTTCCCTAATTTGCCAAAATATTCCGCGCGCCTTCTTGTCATGAGAGAGGGGGTTAATATCTGCCTCTTGGGAGCCATGGCAGGGCGTAAATGCACTTCGCGGGTGCAGACCCTACCCCAGATTTCAACAGGAGGGGTCTAGATGAGGCAGTGGACCTTCTAGCTTTCTTACGGTTGGCCCTCCAGTAGACACTAAATTTTTGCTACTTTTTCTCGATTTCCCCCGAAAGTTTCCCCAATTTTTGCTAATTTGTGCTAATTTTTGCCAAAAAATTTCCAAATTTACTAAATTTGCCGTAATTTACCAAATTTGCCAAAATTTTGCGCTCGCCTTATGCGCGCTTGGCAGGGGAGCATGATAAATGTTGGTTTTGAGGCCGGCGGGGGTACATGTTGCTTGGGGTTCGCCCTCACTGCGTAATCCGTTACCCCCTTATGGACACTTATGTTTTATGTACCCTGCCAGTCAGTTGTTACGGCTGTAAATTTTTGCATAACTAAACTTATGTGGCTCGTACAGCTAAATCCTCATTCAAACCTAGCAGGGTGGTACGCCGCTGTTAACGACCTCTCCAAATAGCTTCTGAACGCTCAGCTTGTTGGAATACAAATCTTCAATAATTATGAATAATTCGCCAGTTTTGCTTCCACTTTGAAAATGATATACCAGATTTTACTACTTCACGTATGAAACATATGCATCAGAAGCATTATGCAACAGTTTGTTTAATAAAATAT
>JASANE010026849.1:0-58701 GCA_030248225.1 Trileptium ribeirensis
GGTCGGAACGACCCTGTTAGACTTATACAACACATCACAGCGAATCTCGGAGATTAAGAGCCTTAATTTTGTAATGGGTAGAGGTGGTAAGGTAGGCTACTGTGGAAAAACAGCGCACGTCTTAATACAAATAGCTCAGTGTATTGGAGCTCGGTCCAGTTTGTTTAAAAGAACATTAAAATCTGGCTCTGTCTCATATCTATAATGGGTGCGTCAACTATGTGTCAAATGGCGTATTTAAGATTGTATATTTTATTACCTTTGTGGCTAGAGAAGCGCAGAATAATACAGGATGTAAAATATGCTTCTTAAATATTCGAAAAATGTTTTCCGAGTGAGTAGATCGTGTGATCACTACCCAAAAGTATTATTTTCAAGGCGATAACCATTCAAAAAGTTTGCAGTATGCTATATTTGTTGGAAACTGCGAAATCTTTTTTGCTGTGGTGTTGTACACTTCTAAATTACAAATTTAAAAAAAAAATTCATGGGTCGGCGACAAATTCATAGAAAACTTACGGTTGTTAATAATTTACGATCGATCATGTATGTTTCAAAAATTGTAATTCCCCACGAGCGTTGGCCCATTTCAAGTTGCGCAAAGTACAGTTTCTAAAATAAATATAAAAAATGATCAAAGTCAAGCTGAAGTGTGGTAAGTTACACGCAGGCTGTGTGATATATTTACCTACTAAAGCCTGAGCATTAGTGTTTGCATAAGTTAACGTCTTATACAAACTTCAGGGGTTGCCGCTCCCCAAACTCGCGCACTGAAAGCTGTATTTTACGGCCACATAACGTTACGTCCCTCAGCTTGACCACTTATAGCTTGACCAGTTATAGGTTGGACCAAACCCTTTCAGAATAAAATCTGATTAAAATTATAATATACCTATTCGTAGATAGAATGTTACCTATAAGCAAATCTAACACAATTCTAGTATACTTTAAAATCTGCTATGACTAGATATCGGCCTACCGGAATCACTTCTACAAAACTAGGATTTAAATGCAGTTGATTTAATTGTATTTAGATTTTAATCGGCAGATTTTATTTCAGTAAAACTGAATGTACAATGAAATAGAGACCTGGAATATATTCTGGCTTTTATTTTCATAGTATCGCTGCACACATGTTATTGTATAGTTCTCGCTCATGATGTAACCATGTTGATAACTTTTGTTCTAAACAAAACTTTCATTCCTATCGCTTAATATTTTCTTCCGCCAAACGTTCGGAGATGAGTAGCCAATCTGCTAGGAACGTATCCCTTCAGGCATCCCAGTGAAAATTTCTCCCCGTTCTTTCACAAATATTGCCTCTTTGCCTTTTTGCTAATATTATATGGTACCTGAAAACAGTCGTTTTCTGATTTGGGTTTGACAAACAGTGCTGCTTCCGTTACTTCTTGTGCCTAAAATGCTGGATATCGAATTTAGACAAGGTACATTTGAAAAGTGTTATTATAATGTTATAGACATTTGAGCATACATGGCGGCAGGGGGGGTAGGGGGTAATCCTCCCCCCCCCCCCGAGGCCGAAAAGCCAGGGGGTAACTGTCCCCTCGGCGTCGGGATGCGCAGCACCACCCACCGTAGGGGGCTTGGCAGCTCCTCGACGAGTGTCGAAGTAGGACCTTAGTGCAAAACCTTGTGCAAATTGCGCCTGCTTGTCGCTAAAGGTGCATGTGCGGCCGTAAATTTATGGAAAGCTTTTTTGTTCACAACGTCGTTCCCTGAAGTAAAAGTTAATCGAATTATACTTATTTATATACTAACACTAACTAGATATTTAGACATTGAATGTCTGCTATGGTCCACGGTGGATTAACCACGAACTCAGCACTAAAACAGCTCTGAAGCACTCTATCGCCGTAGGAGTCGCACCCGATACCTCAGCAGACAAAAGCCACGGGCGAGCTTTCTTATGCCACAGACCCATACCACATGAAATTGCTCAATTTTTACTTAGTTGTCATTTCATTTGTTTCTGAATTTGAGAAATTTCCTAGTTGAGAGATCAGTGATTGCTAAAATAATTTACAATTACAATACAAATTGTTACATATCCAGAGATGCTTTGTTTAATTGTTCATATGAACGGAAACTATTAGCAATAATTTATATTGTGAACGGCACTGCAATATTTAAATAGTCGCACGCTGGACTGAGCCAAGACCTGGCATACGACATTGAAACATGATTTTTAGTTATATATTATTTCACTGTTGGCATTACATTACTAATTATTTTGATATTCGCTGTTCAGCCAGACAAAGCATGCTCGAGCAATCACTGATGCTCAGAATGCAATCTACACTTCTCAGAATCGGAAACCCCGAAGGGGGTTTGGGGGGTGCGGACCCCAAAACCCCCGCCTCGACCGGTTTCGAGGCCGGACCCTAGTGCAGAAACTGAACTCATAGGCGAAAAATATGGCTGCTAGGTCCAAAAAAAGGTGCTCACGACCAACCCCCCGTAGGAAAATTTGGCCAGCCAGGGGGGTTACCTCCCGTGGGATGGCCGAGAACCCCCCTCCTGTGGGGGGCCTCTACCCCCCGCCATGACCGACCGCCGCCATGTATGCATTTGAGCTAAGTTGTTTGTGACTCATTTTTCATACATTGTTAAAAGTTATTGTATGGCATATATATACTATAGGTGACCAAGCCCCGTCTACTCAGGAGGGATTACATGGTACTGGCGAGGGCAGGGTCGCAACGCGATCGGGCAGAGACGGTAGAGCAACAGACAAAACGTCAGAATTGCTAAAAACTCGCAATTTTACCACAATTTTCTCTAATTTTAGCCCAACTTTCACCATTTTTTTCCTAAAAATTTGTCAGATTTTTGCTAATTTGCCCTAATTTTGCCTATTTTTTTCAAAAAATTTTCGCCCTACAGGTGCGGTGGTGGGTTGGCGCAGGAGAAGGTGTAAATATGGCTTAGCGAGGTAATCTCCATATGGGCACTTCTATACACTACCGACAAGAAAAGATACAGATGAAATACCTGCCTAATATATTAGACACGTATTCAGTATGAAGTTTAGCAAAAACAACATATTTATCATCGCAACGAATAGTTTAAGCTTCGTAGCTAGAAGTAGATAAAGAACTAAAATGATACTTGTTAAAGGTGCTTTTACTATTTACCCAATCAATATTATGTGTTTCTTCTCACTCTTTAGAGAAATCATGGCTAAAGTAACATTGAAGGGCGGAAATAAAATGCAGGCCATGCCGTTCTCGATATACTAAGCCTAAGCCTTAGTCTTAGCCTTAGCTAAGGTTCTTATATGAGACATACACTAAGCCTAAGCCTAAGTCGGGGGGCTGCCGCCATCCGAACACCCCGCTCTAAGCTGGTCTTTTTTCTAACGTTATAACGTACCGCCCTCAGGGTTACTTGGGTGGAAATCATCATGGATTCACAGAATCTGTTTTAGGATGTAACGCCAAAAAATTTTGTGGCTCACATATCTTTCATACCTGATGACTGATTGGTTAATATTATATATTAAATTTATTTGATCCCGCTGTTTTGAGAGTAGTTCATAGAACATAATGGCTATTAATAAATTATGTTGGTTTGATATATATTCGGAATTGACAATTTATACATGTTCAAAGTGCACTGGCTGACCTAATCGCTTCTGAATATCGGATTTGAAACGATTAATTAGCCAGCAAATTGAACAGCATTTTGGTGCGCTACTTACTGATCATAGTTGTTTGGTTAAACACGGGAGACCAGATGTTGTGGTTTTGGCATAATAATATAATAATAAGAACGAATATATAACGCGTCAATTTCATTGAAAATTTTACAAAGGCGCATAAGCGAACAACGGGCCATAAAGCAACTTAATTTTATATTATATCATACTGTATAGTCTATTCCAGAATAGGAAAGCTTTCAGTCGAGATTTAAACTTTGCAATTGTGATACTAGGATCACGCACCCTTGATGGCAGGTTATTCCATAAAAATGGTGCAACAGAGATGAAACTGTTGCTTCGCGTGATTTCGACTTTGATTATGCGATAGCGCCGCTAGTCGTGGCAGCACTGATAGTTTGACCATATGAGGGATATATACGACGGTATGCCGGTAGTGATGACGTAGAAAAGGATAACGAGCATTTTGTACTGTATCTGCTTTTCAAAGGGCAGCCAGTGGAGTCGTCGGAGAACCGGAGTAATGTGTTCCGTCTGTTTGTTTGCGACACTACTCGGGCTGCATTGTGGAGCAGGGGTCGCACGAGAACAATATGAGACAAGGACACGCTGCAATACAGGACATTATGTAGTCCAATCGAGGATTAACAAATGCTCGGACGACACATTTTGCTGTCTATTCATCAAACCGCAATCGGCTAATTTCGTGAAGTTGCCAGTTGCAGCAACGCGACAGAGCAATTATATGATGGTGGAAACATAGGCGACTGTCAAGGAATGGAACCAGGATTTTTACATAGTGCGACAGTTGTATTACGGCATTGTCAATGTGTAGACATCGCTTGCATGTGTCTTTGCGACTGAAGTAGGTTCTTTTCCATTATCCCCGCCCATCCCGCATTTGCCCAAAAATGGTCAGATTCTGGAAATTTTGGTATTTTTGTGATCCTCGAGACCTCCCATGATCATTTCAATTAAAAAATAGAATTTTTAAAATTTTAGATTTTTCGGGTCCCTTGGGAACCCAAACATTTTTTCTTAAAAATTAGATGTTTGACGGGATCCGGTAATCAGTTCCTAAGATATGGTCAAAAATATCGGAGGCTGAGAGGCTCAGCAGTTGACCAGTTTTATGGCTATAACTTTGGATACTTTTAACGAATCCCGTTAAAAATAGCACCATTCGACTCAGCTCGTCAAGCCGCGGCGAACGGTGGGTAAAAATCTAATTTTGAAGAAAAAATTTTGGGATTCTCAAGGGGAACCTGGGACGTGAAAAAATCTAAAATTTTAAAAATTCAATTTTTGGTCGAAATGATCAGGAGACGTCTGGAAGATCACAAAAATACCAAAATTTCCAGAATCTGACCATTTTTGCGCAAATGCTGGCTGGAGGGATATATGGAAAAAACCCTGAAGTATATTAGTTCGGTTTTTGAACCATTTAATTTGACCTTATTGTCATAAAACCAGTTTCATAGAACTGCAAATACGTATTGCAGTGTGCTTATTATTTCGGTTGAGCCTTTGGGTTCGGAGCCTGTAAATTTGGATATCAACGGCGCAGCACTGTACGCAAAGCCCGGCCGCTGCGATTAGCTCGGCGACAGAAGCTGTATATATGCTGAACAGACGTCGTCCAAGCACGCTAGCTTGAGGAACCCCACAGGACAGATCTTTCTGAGTGGCCCGCAAGTTTTCAATTGGGACTAGTTGACGGCGTGCCGTAAGGTAAGACTCGAACCACTGTGGAGATGACTATGATACTCCGATGTCGGAGAGACGTTGCTCTCTGTCAACGATTCGGCGGTCGGTATATATTGTTCCAGTTAGTATCAGGCAGCCATTAAGGGTTGCAGTCCCGAGTATAAATTCAAAGCTGCGAACTGCTTTTTATACAACGTCCCAAATGAAACCTTTATGCATACAGTTTTATATCACTAAAAAGAGCAGCTTCGTGTGTCGTGTTCGGCAGCTAATATTTTATACATTCGGCTGCGTATATGTTACCAGCTGAAACGAGCGTATAAATTGCACCAGTTTGGGCCAAAGTAACCATGAGGGGCGTAAATAAAATGCAGGCCACGCCTTTCTCGATATACTAAACCTAAGCTTTAGTCTTAGCCTAAGCTAAGGTCCGTATATGACACATACACTAAGCCTGAGCCTAAGTCGGGGGACTGCCGCGCCCCGAACCCCCCGCTCTAAGCAGTTCTTTTTTTCTAACGTTATAACGTATGGCCCCTCAGGGTTACTTGGGGGCCAGTTTGAATGCAAAGACAGCAGAGATGAAGCCGGTTCACCGGACGGCAGGTCACCGCCTGACTTCCGATCACATCTGTGACTGAGTTACCGGGCCACGGAGTAAGTCCTGGCATTGATCCGGTCTGATTCAGAAACCGAACGTACTCTCCTCTGCATTGGACTCAACATAACAGCGTCTTTTGCATTTTTGTCTACGCTATTCGGAAACACAGCGGAAACTTAAGAGCACGTAAACTAAACTGTACTACAGCGATTGCTCTGAGTTCGCAATAAGAAGTCCGCCAGATTGCTGGAAAGTGTAAAGTTTAGAAGAACGGTATTGCGTTGCTTTATGGGACCTGTTAATGCCGTGCAGTCCGGCAACACTGTTTGAAGCTCCGGACAGCGGTATGCATTTCTTCCCTTCTCACATCCGTTTTATATACAATTGCTTCCAATTTGCTTGAAATTAGCAAACAATGTGCTTCGAAAGGTAACAAATGACTTCCAAGACAGCCGAATAGCCTGCATTTCGCTTGAACACCAACTTTATTCCAGAACTGTAGTTTTGACTAAGGCCCTGCAGAAAGCGCAATTGTCATCCTTCATTGTATAATTACTGCTCGAGCTATCAATTCTTCAAATACCGTAGCATATTTGATTATATTCAAATTATAATGCCATTAAAATTTAGTGAATAATGCGAGAGTACTCCTTATGTGCACACATCTGGGTTGTTCTTTTGTCACAAAGTATTTCATGATCTGAAAATCGCTGGTTTCGCGCAAAGCTCCATTTTCACTTCTGTACGCTGACACTATTTTCAATACTGTTATAGGTACTTTGCAATTTTGCGAGTTTGTAGCACATTTTAGCAACCGCGTATACTTGAAAATGCTCTTCCAATCACGTTTTATCCAATACTGTAATACAATAATTGTAGAGGGCCAAAACAGCTACGTGATTAAGCACGTTATTTGAGGAATGCGAGCAGACGTGCAAAATCGGCAGATGTATATACGCGCATGTAAGTAGCGTTTGTACTTCACGAACACTAACAGCAGAATTCCGACTGAGAATCTTTTCCTTATACAGTTCAGAGTTTAACAAATGAATAATTGTACGCACCTAAAGCTGACTCATGCATCATTCTACTTTTGCGTAAATATAATCAATTCCAATGTAATCTAAAGAAATTAACCTGGATGCACTTCATTCGATTCCATTTAAACACGTTTAAATAGGCACATGAAATTATTGGAAAATGAGGGGCACAATATAAATAATTATGGTCTATTTTCAGTCTGCGCATGGGGATAGATTTTCCGTCCCCATCCCCACCCCATCCCCACGAAATTTACATGGGGATCCCCATGGGGATCCCCATCCCCACGAAAACTCTTGAATTATCCCCATGGAATCCCCACGGTGAGCTTACGGGCAATATTTAACGATTACAACGACACTGTCAAATTGTACTTGCTCAACCTGCTAAACCGGACGCCTACAAATGATGTGAATGTACCAGAGAACGAAATGGCATCAGTTGCGGGTCCGAGCCAGTGCGACTTGGATAGCTTTTCAGCAATGTTTGAGGCAGTACCGAAAAAACCGAAGCTGGATGTAATACATAAAATAGAAAACGAAATGGGTATTTATAACAGCATGCGATATCCATTTCGCAATCCCACTGATTTTTGGAAGAACGCAGATCAACTTCCTAAGCTTCAGAAGTGTGCAAAAATCATTTTATCTGTGCCAGTGTCATCGGCGTCGATCGAACGCGTTTTTAGTGAAGCTGGAATGCTTCTTTCTAAACTGCGAAAGCAAATGCGACCAACTGTACTGCAGTCGCTACTTTTCGAAAAATATTGTAACAAGTTACATCATCTCATCAAGGATATTGAAATCAGCGATGATGAATTGAAAACTCATCTTAATGGCAGAGTTTCCAATATTGACTCGGGCTCAGATGACGAATTACAATAGTTGCGCATTCGACGAAATCGTTTACGGGATAGCGATAAAGCACAAATGAAAGTAGTGTGTACGCTTTGCATGAGATTAAGCAAGTATCATGCACAGAGAATAGATATGTAAAAGTGTGAGATATTTGTATCACACAGCATCACTAGAGAGGGAAGTATCTAGCCCCAGTACCTAATCATTCAAAACTAGAGAGCATACAGTCATACACGTATCTAGTTAGGTGCTGGGGTCCGCGGCTGTTCTGTGCTCAGCTACCGGGCGCGGCCTCTACGGCGATGAGGCTCCAGTGGGTTTACCCACCGTGGACCATAGCACAGTATTAATACACCTGCAATTTTGTTGTAAAATAGATCCAGCAAAGCTCACTGTTCACGATAAATCAATACATGCGCTTTTGACTGAAGTTATAGATTTCTATTCTCTATTCTTTTTAAAAAATTTCCCCGCCGTGGGGATGGGGATCGCCATGAAAAGAAATTTATCCCCATCCCCACCCCATCTCCATCCCCATGGGGATGGGGATCCCCATCCCCATGCGCAGCCTGTCTATTTTAGCATTTAATTTTTATCGTCTTGGTGTACAAATTTCTAATATAGGTTATACATATCATACATATTTTAAATTTGTTTGTCTTCGCGTTTCAAACTAAATTTAGACTTTAACAGCAGCTGAAAATTCGATGTAGAAGCCCTTCTGTGTCCTTTCTTGTAACAATATATTAATTTTAAATTTTGCTAGTATATAATGTATATTACAACAATAAACCTAACGTGTAACAAATTATATACACAAGGCGTTCCAGGCTGCAACATTCGTACCATGTATATATCAAAATAGCAAGAAGTATTTTTAGGCATTAATATGTGCATCTTTATTAAAAATTTAGATGCTGAAATGAATTGAATAGCTTTTAACTTTGCTATTTGTTATCGAATTCGAGTGGAATGAGAGAGCGAAGGAGAATTTTCAATTTTGGCTCTGGAGGAGAGGGGTTGAGGAGGTCCTGTCTGTGTGTGTTTGTGTGTCTGTCGCACCTGGATCTTGATAACGGTTGGGCGGATTTTGAGCCAAGATAGCTCATTCGAACCGCAATGGTCGATTTAGGTGTAGTGACGAAGCCCGATTTATGAATTTTTTCCCGTGGAAAAAGTTATGGGGTAAAATGACATCATTTTGGCCCATTTTTCGGGCACCCCGTCCAGTTTTTGCAATTTTTTTCAAAAAGTAAACGGGATATCCGCAAACTAATAGGCCTATTTTCTGGGCCAACAAGCTCATTGCGAGTGTCAAAAATATTGTGTGGCAAATATTTTTCACACTTCTGCTTCATACTTGGTATGAAAAATGAGATTTTTCTCAAGTGTCGGTTTGAATTCCTTAACGTACTTTTCACGGTAAATTTAGGGTTTTATTGAATTAAATTGTTAGTTGATTGCTTTTGTACTCGTATTGATGTTTTGTCTACTGCATACGTTGGCTATCAAATGAGGCGGGGTAACTATGACTCATCACTCACGGTTTATATAATGCTGCACCTGCGTACTGTGTGTAGGCTTTGTTTGTGTGTGCTTTCTACAACAGACTTCGGTGGGGTTGTGTTCACCACTGGCGCGCAAGCGTACTTCACTAGTATATTAAGCGCAAAAGGAGAAACGTATAAACTACTTTCAGAGGTTAACGAAACCTGGATATTTTCTAAGAAATGCGACAAAAACCATGCTAAAATTGATAATAATAAGATTGATCATGCTGCGAATAGTTAGTTTTAGAAAAAATATTTTCCACGGGTTCTAACGTTAAGAGGCCGTACGTATGTAATATCAAAAAGTATTCGCGGGAACGCATACGGCGATAAAAGACATTTCGGATTTCGTACAACCATGCCAATATAGTTTTGATGTGTACATCGATATGTTTTGTTTGTTTAGATCAACAACAGTTTAATATGTAGCAGCGCCCGTAACATATAAGTGCTAGAATATATATTAAAGATATATCCTATAGCGCTAGAATATATATTAAAGATATATTCTATAGCGCTAGAATATATAATATTAAAGATATATTCTATAGCGCTAGAATATATAATATTAAAGATATATTCTATAGCGCTAGAATATATAATATTAAAGATATATTCTATAGCGCTAGAATATATATTAAAGATATATCCTATAGCGCTAGAATATATAATATTAAAGATATATTCTATAGCGCTAGAATATATATTAAAGATATATTCTATAGCGCTAGAATATATATTAAAGATATATTCTATAGCGCTAGAATATATAATATTAAAGATATATTCTATAGCGCTAGAATATATATTAAAGATATATTCTATAGCGCTATAATATATAATATTAAAGATATATTCTATAGCGCTAGAATATATTAAAGATATATTCTAAAGCGCTAGGATATATATTAAAGATATATTCTATAGCGCTAGAATATATAATATTAAAGATATATTCTATAGCGCTAGAATATATATTAAAGATATATTCTATAGCGCTAGGATATATATTAAAGATATATTCGATAGCGCTAGAATATATATTAAAGACACATAAACGCTTTTTCCTTAAACGCTCAGCACATCACAGAGTTTAAGACGTAGCGTATCCTATCGTATTTCATCTTGAGATTTTTAGAGCATTATTATGTTAAAAAAATAAACCCGAAAGTACTTATACCGATGCATTATGCAAGCGTATATGGTGTAGAATTTCAGTGCGAGCTTATCGCGGCCTGACGAACTGTAGAAGAGCACTAGCCATGCAAGCTAAAAGACAGGGTCCCAGCTGGTCCAGCGGTAATGCGGCGTTCACGTTATAATGTCCCCGCTGTTTGGAACGTTTGTTCCCCTGTAGTCTCGACCCTACCGTATAGACAGTCATGGTGACTTCATACTGTAAACCAATTGCCGAGGGTGTACCACACACCCCTAGCTACTACATTTTCCTTAACAGTGTCCTACACACCCTTAGCTACCAATTTGGCGCGAATTAACAATAACGGACACCGTGTGTAGCTGATGCGGTTTATTAATCAACTGTCCTATGTAATTTTTTTCTAAATTTACGATATTTTTATCTAACCCATATGAACATTGCTTAAATAATTCCGAACACTGTCAATAAATCTGCCAGGAGACACGGTGTGCTTGACACTGTCCAGAAGTGGTAATACGCATAACTAGCTAACTTTGAAAAATTTATTAAAAACATGGGGTGTCAAAGACACCCTGTTGTCAACAGTGTGCCTGACACTGTGTGGTGTACATAGGTTCCAAATGTTGGGGACATTATAACGGGAACGCCGCATACGATCACGCGTTAATCGTTTCCATCCCAGTGAATCATCTAGTCTACAACGGTGGCTGGGAAAAATATTAGAAGAAGCAATCGATAGCAAAAATTGCACCTATAAAAAGATATCTCTAATTTACGGTGAATATCTCTAAATCCTTTTTTGCGGACAGAATTAAAACATAGACTTAATAAAATCATATATCACGAACGGTATATATAGCGCGTTCTTGGCCAATTCCATACACTTCTCAGTGTTACTTTGACCATTTATTTTACCAAGTTTACCCTAATATATGCGATATGCGTTGACTAATATATACATTCTAGAATATGACAGACCTGTTCGTTGACTGCCCATCCAAACTTGCAAATTGAAACAGCGTACGCTGCTGCTATCAGCACACGCAGGATCGCCCAACTGTACTCGAAATATGAGACGATTTTTCGAAACACATCTCCGTTATCAATAGTGGAGTTGTGTGCTACAAAAAACGCATCAGAACGAATAACGACATATAATGCAAAACACAATATCATTGCTTCAAACATGATCGATGTGAGCATGAATGTACTCAAAAATTTGGCCGTCAATTTCGTGATGCGAACAAGGCGACAAAATTGGTCGAAGTACATGCCGAGATTTTCACTCCCAGACTCATCGTCAACTGTGGATGAATAATCGGTAATCCGTTGCCTAAGTTCTCGAAATTGCATGCTCAACGTTGCACAGACGAACCAAAAATATAGCAACGGCAACGTCTGCCAACTCCAAAGCATAGGAATTACGACAATGCCAACAAGACTGAACCGTTGAGTTAAGGCCTGCGGCTTAAAGGCGAATTGAATTATTCTCAAAACCAATGGAATCGACATGGACATGCCAAATACCAAGAACACTCTTTTTCGCGCCCTGTCAAGCCATGGACTGTAATCGATTGTTGGTTGAACAAATAAAAGACTCTGAAGGTTGTGTATCAGATCAAGATGGGACGACAAACCGATCCAGAACAAAATCATATTAATCGCGTTCTGTAGCGGAATACTTCCAGTAACAATAGCCATCGCTGTAAACGGATGCAAGATACCGACATATTGAGAAATATTATGTGTTATATAATAATTTAACACCAACAACGCGATGTTAACCATAATTAAAGCTGCCGTCAATCCTTTAACAATCAATGACTTCGCGGTAGTACATGGCCTATGATTGTTGCCATAATTCCGCCTCTGTGCGCGTAAAAATTCAACCTTTGACTGTACTGGTACTACAGTCGGAAGATATCCAGTCCAGCGAAGCAGGCTATATATTTTTCCGAATGAATTTGTCATTGTTTCTCAGTTAAAAATATGTTAACACAATTTCACAAATTTTATCTTGGAATATTACAGTATATTTGAAGTTGTAGTTTTAAATGTTGTGAATACTATAAATGAAAACATATTATAAGCCACTGTATAGTGAACTTTGTTTATGCTGAAATTTGTAACATGGCAGTTTTGTAGGTATATGGCATAAGCATTCCAGGTCTCTCAGCTTAGTGTTTAAATGCTTCCAGTGGGGAGCAGGTACATGATAGTAGGCTTATATTTTTGCAAATGTCGAAATTTTTAGAAACTTTCACCTGTATATGAAAAATTTGAACGATAATTTGAGCGCAATTGCTAGAATACCCGACGCTCAGGAGGATAAACTTTGCCGTGGGTTCTACCTTTTCGGAGATAACTCCCTATGGACATCTATGATACTGTTTGATCTACGTCTATGCTCAGTGGCGGATCCAGGATTTCACGGTGGGGGATCTCAAGGCACAGTACACCCTCTCCTTTTGAGGTGCCATACTCCCCGAGGTGCCCCACCCCATAGGACTCGGCACCCCTACCCCGGCCTCCCCTTGGGCTCCGTACCCCTACCACTCCCTGTCGCAGCGCTGCACTCCGTTCTTTCATTCCCGAGGCGCCAAATGCTCGCAAAAAATTTAATACCTTTAAAAACTTGGGGTAAGCGAGCACTATTAGGTATTTATATCTCGATAATATTGGTTACAGACCTGGTCTATCGCCGCTGAGACCATCTACTCTTAAGCCGGCGGACCATGTACATCTATGTAATTTTCGGAGGAGAGATCCTAACCAAAGACCCCCGGAATCCGCCCTTCTCTATGTTACTATTCAGCCTCGGATGGAAGTCGTTTTGACTATACTCCAATTTTTTTAAATTATCCACTAACAAAATTTATCCCCTGGCAAAATTCTCGAAATTTTCTGAAAACATAAAATTTTCAAAGTTTATATGGCATACGCGGGTCAAACCGAGTGGTGCTAGAATCAAATTATATTATTTAATTAATGAGATTAATTAAATTAATGTTTCTTTGACGATGTAAGCAATAAATGATATTAGATGCTACGCTGAAACAGTTGGGATGGTAGCATTAATTTAATTTCACTTATAGTATATCATGCATTTTTAAGGAACACGCTGAAATAAGGAACACGGCGAAGGTTAGCGCTGCTGTACACGATATATGTAGAACATTTCGCAGCGTGTTTTACATCATAGGATACGTAACACATTGTTCAATGCCATTCTGTTTTTTGACTAGACAAAATATTTAGTTACATTTCGACAGCTATTGAAAACGCTGCCCGCTGCGATATCGCGCTTAGTTTTTTAATCAGTGTTTTTTGCTAACGTAACTTCGTCAAAAGGTTTCGCTATGAATTTTAAGAGGAAGTGCGTTGAGTTATATATCAGTCGGTTGCTTATTCCGAGCTCCACTTAACTCTGGTAAGCGGTTTTTTATAATGTTGCTTCTTCACGATCTATATTTTGTCAAACCTTTCAGCCTCAACGTTATGATAATTTTATACAATTAAGGAACATAGTTTTCGGCTGGTTTTCGGTGCTTATATTCGATGGACACAAAACGCATATAGACTGTACTTCCCTCGCGACCGCTAAAGAAAACATGATCATCCCTGTATTTTTACCAGCACACACAACACACATTCTTCAGCCGCTGGATCGTGGACCATACAGAGAACTGAAGCGAGCATGGCGAAGCGTAATGCATCAACATTTCACGGGAAGCGGTGCTGCTGCAGTAAACGTCTCACAATTTTGCACCGCTGTTTTGCATGGCTTGGCGACGTGCGACTAAGTCTAGTTACGCTGTACCTGCGTTCAGAAGTTCTGGGCTTTTTCCTTGTAATCCGAGTGCAATTTCCGATGTTGCATTCGCGATTTCTAATGCGGTGAATCCGCTATCAAAGACTCGGATGGCGTTGACAGTGATGCTCGCGATAGCAGCGCAACAACAACACATTTATCGCCTGGCGGATATGCTGCAACTTCACCCTAGATATGCCCGCGGAGCAGCAAACTGCGTTCAGGGAACAGCGGTTCACCGATGACGCCGAGGGAGATTATACGGTTCTGTAAAAGCCAGAATCCGTCATTAGCTTGGAGTTCGGTCCGCGGCATCAAGTCACTCCAAAATGCAAGCAAATCACGGCTAGCCATTTGTTCGCGGATGTTTACTCCGACTATGCCTCTCGCTCCGCCTAACAATTTCGGAAGCATAGCACACCGTATGTCCCAGTTGCTGATGCTCTTGCCGACATTAGGGCTGGGTCTTCAACGGGTCAGTATTGTGATCGTCATGTTACTACAAGAGATTGGGAGTGTAAAGGGTGTGGTGTAATATGGTCGCATGATGTTTCAAGAGCAAATTAGCAACTGTGGCAAGATTGTAGCGAGTGTGGATCTTGGATCCACAGCGATTGTGCGGCTAAGATAACAAAAAACGTTTTTGTTTTTCCATGAGTGCTTTTCGTAAATCTGAGGACCATATTAGCATGAAACCAAAATATATTAATTTGGGACTGCAGTTTTGTCTTCTGTAATTGCGTTGTTCAATGTTTGTTTTCTTGTTGAGACGCTTTACGCGATTTTGCCTGCATATGTTACGAATGATTTGTGTTCCTTATTGCAAAGTTCCGTTCTTAAAATAAAAATAGCGTTCCTTAATTGCATGTTCCTAATTAAAAAGTAGTGTTCCTAAAATGAAAAACCATGTTCCTTAATAGTACTAAACTATTGTATTAAGGAACGAATCAAGCTTTTTGGCCTCAGCTTTTATAGTGACCTGCGTTCGCTGCCAAACCTACATAATATGATCGTCATAAGCTCACGAATATATTGTATTAATTTTGTAGCATAGCTTTAAATAAATAAATGGTAACAATAAACGTTCCTTATTTGCAAACAAAATTTTTGAAACTGTTCCTTAAATGCACGCTGTACTATACATTATTTCAATACTTTTGTACGAACAGCAATGTAACAGCATGGAAACATTAGTGATGTGATTACCATGATACATTATATACCCAATGCCGTGGTTATGTACCGTGAACATATCAGCCAAAATGGATTGTTTTGAATAGGTATACATGTTATGTTATAAATAACAATGTGAGTCTGTGAACTTATATGTATCTAGCCGGAAAGTCCCCATTTTTGAAGAAACGCCGTTGCTTTTGGCACTGTTCTGATTCTGCTCATCGATTCGATTAAAATTCGCCATTAGAACCATATTATGACAAAAAATTTTACGATCTATTGGTTACCTTTGTTACCTTGATTTAGCGAAATATCTTGGCTACTGAATTATTAGAGTTGCAACAAAATTTCACGAATTAGTAAATAACTTAAATATGATGAATACAATATGACCATGACCCATACAATCAAAATAAAAATGAAGGGGCTATTACACCACCATCTCCATAGTAGTGGCGGTGCTGATGATTGTGAAGGCTGTGGCGGTGGATGTGGAGGATCCAGCACATTTTGAGCAGTATCAAAAATTATAAGGACGTGGTCACATTGCGTCTGGTCCGATCCACACAACATAAACAATTTTTACGTCCAGAATCGGATGAAATAATATGAAAAATAAATACCTGTACAATCACACGAATACGCTAAATACAGAGTTTAGTGATGTCAAATGGAATCGGATCCGATCGAAAACAATTCGGATCAGTTCGGATGGGGTGCAATGAAAACACGCCTAATCCCGTTATTTTCGAGGCACATACCACCTTCGTGTGAATCATTAATATCATATTGAATAATTATTGCAACGAAAGTTTTCACGCAATAACTCCTTTTTCTGTGATGTTAAAAGATCACACTGGATCACTCATATACATCTATCGTTTCATTTTTGCGCGGTATCGCCTGTAGTCCCAACTCACTATTTCTTGACAGGACCATTTTGTAAATTTTCCGACATCTGTACATCCAATCCACCTGTAACTAAAGTCTGCTACGTTATTTTGAAAATACATGTTATATTTTGAACCACAATGTTGCTGTGGGAATAAAAACCAACGGATGAAATTTCAGGCGTTTATCAACAAACTAGGCACACTAATATTGTCCATTCAAATCTAAAAAATTGAAATGCAACAATATTTACTTCCTATAATTCAATATCTTATTTCTCTAACAAAATTACACTAAGAGAGTAAGTATATTACCCAGCTACTGTGTGGCTTGTATCCGCATACCACTGCTGGCCTGTAGTCACAAATTAACTAGATTTTGTGAAGATGGAGGGTATTATAGGTATTCGACCAACTTCAAAGTTCCTAAAGTCTTGGCTTTTCAAATATACACCAAATTGCGCTGTTTCGATGCTAAAAATCAACCAATTTCTGTTGGGAAGCTAATAATAGACAATTTTTCCACACGTGGTTGAATTATCTCATCCCCATAGGGTACCAAAGTCTCTAGAATTGCAATAATTTGTTATGTTATCTATATTTGATTCGGTTGATTTTAGCATTTCCCGTTTAAACCTATGATGTGTACCTCTTTGTACATTAGATATATCATCCTGCACGTGCATCTCAGGTCATGGAGTATGGGTCGACAGTCATTGTTATGAAACAGATAGGATATGTGATCCCTCTAATTGCTACTATAGTATTAGCTATTTCCAATTACAAAATGGAATTTCATTAACATTTATTAGATCTAAATAAGTTTTATTTGATAACAACATTAATTGTAACCTTGAAAATCAAAGCAACGATCCTATAGTTATTATTCATGAACATAATCCATTTAAATTCAAATCTGACAAAATTTTAATTACAAGCAGATTTAACGTTAGCGAACAGAAATTAGCTTATTTCCCGTTTGCTAGAATCATTTTTCAGCAAACACATACAAAATCACAAAATGTGATGTGATTAAGGTGCAAGTTAAATTTACTTAGATCATGAAAATGAGCCATGCACTCAAAATCCCGTGTTAATCCAGCTTCACGTTTTGAACAAACAAACATAGAGATCGATACTCAAAATAATTAATTAAAAGAAATCATACAGAAATCAAACATTACACCATAATCCCGGTTAGATATCTCAGATATCTCGTCCAAAAAACTCGGTACAGAAACTAAAATATATGCACTATTTCCGATAATACATGAAACCAAAAGCGTCAAAAGGAGACCAATTGCGTTAACATACAATATACACCGAAATTAGAAGTCACATTGAATATTGGATTGAAATGTGTCAGCTTATTATGCGCTATTTGCAAACTTGAAATACATTACGCAAATTTGCAACGACGGCAAGACTAACAATGTGTTATTGATTTAAATACGATATAGCTGACTATAATATAAAAATTACTTAAATGTAAACCATCGTTTATGAATCTTTATACAACGCATTAACCGCTTTGCGACAACGTATTTGAACATTACAGAAAATATTACGAACATTTTTGTAGAGCAACTGTACACAATATGCCATATCGTCGCGCTGACATTGTAACAATAAAATTAGACATTGTTCAGTAGTGACTGAATTAACTCAAATATGCTGTAAATGCGTTAATTTAGAGCCATTACATCTACTGTTATGACAATTTCGATAATAAATTATTACAGTATCATGAATTTAATCCCTTTGAGTGTTTCCATACATGCATTTTAATATGAATACCGCATTAAGCTGTTGAACGTATGTATTTAAAGTTAGGCCTAGGAGAAAAATCAACTAACTCTATAGTGTATATATTGAGATCACTCTGTAACCTTAAGGCAGCAAATCAACAGTAACTACCAGAAGCTGCGCTGAGAGTCGATAGCTTTAATTTAGTTTTACTTGGATACATAACTTAAATAATTTTATGCTAACAGTAATCAAACTGTAGAGGAGCATTGATGGTGACACACTGCAGCATGTATAAACCCAACGTAATGATTATGTCTGCGGACATATAAGACAAACTGGATAATTTTTAACATGTTATATTCTGTAACAACAAAATGCGCCCTTTAGGTGATATTCTTACAGCCCAAATATGGTAATTTTGAAAAAACACTAATAATCTTGGTTCCATTTGATTCCATTCTGCGAAATAAACTGCATTAGATTCATATTTATGACAAATATTTTCGATTTTTTTCCTACCCCAAAATTTTCAACAAACACTATTTTTCACAAGATATGTGTAATTTTGCATAGCATTTGTACATTGTCTAGAAGAGTCTAACGGTATCAAAAGAAGATGACTTCATGGTTAACGTTGAAAATAAGGTCTAAGATTTTACATAAATTTACATAGCTTCTTATTTCATAAACAAATTGCACCATTCGGCTCAGGCGCGTTAATACGATTCGAATAATATATTAAACTTTACATTTACGATTATTAGATAAGGTTTGATACCTATCGCTTAAAAGACCCAAAAAATTTGTTATTTGCTGTGATTTGGCCCTAAATTTTTAATTTGTCGAGTGTACTCGTACGAGCGTATATCTCAGCGACATTGTTTCCACAAGCAAGCCATCTAAGGACACACCCGCTGTGTAAATCTGAGCCAAATCGGTTTGCTTACAACCTTGCGATAAACTATAATATATAATCGCTTATATTAGCCTGTACCATGGTATTGGTTGACCACTGCTCCCGAACAATTGGAGACGTACGCACTGTATTGCAATTGAAGAGGCATAGCTTTAAACGCACCCAATAAAAAAATAACCCAATTATGTAGAACGGTTGCTGAATTATAATAGAGTAGGTACAAATATTCAAGAAATACATAGTATATAACGTAAATATTGTAACCACTAGCTATGTGATCTATTCTGATAATTTTTAGCAAAACACCGAAATTTGCATTTTCGATTTTGTACATTGGTGGTGTCTCCAATTTAATATAGAACCTATCACTATCTATGATTCGTATGCGACACCTAGCCACGCCTACGACGCAACATAGTAAGCGGTTATGTTCATCTCAGAATTCAACAATTGCAGGATGAAACCGGCATTTTTGCTAAATTAACGTCTTCTATATTACCAAAGGGTAAACCTAATGCTAATAATGAGCTGTGCAGAGAATAGAAACTCGACGTTCAACACAAGATACGCATAAGGTTAGTCCCTTTAAGAGAATATAGGAAGTAGTGTAATATTTTGTAGGCAAAAACTGAGATTTTAGGTCACATATGCTTTAAAACGTGACCCTTGCCCACATGGGTCACGAGGATATTTGTATTTTCAGTCGCTTTATGTTGCAAATATATACTGTATTCACGACACCTATTACGAAATCGATGCATAAATTTATATTTTGCCACTACTTGCTTTTTATAAGTGCTTCCGAAATAAAGGTAAACATTGCTGCTATATGACAGTCGCCCCCAAAATCAAAAGAGTGGCTACAAGCTCGATAACCAGGCATTTTGCGAGCACAATTTTAAGTCTTACGTTAAAAATGAAATGTAAAATCTTAGTGAAATTAAAACTTTTTAAGCTGTCCGTTTTATCTTATCAAAACCCATAATTTAGCAAAGGTGATGGACAACAGGAAAACTGCGCCAATGGCTGCACAAAATTAATCATCTCATCTATTCAGGAGTGTATCCCGGAATTAATGCGCAATAGCAATCTCAGCAGTGTATAATTGAATCTACCGTTCAATAGTACATTTCAGTTTGACTGTTCATATGTTAATAAAACTACTGTTTAAGCTGTCCGTTTTGTCTCATCAAAACCCAAAACAACCCTTTTAGCAAAGGCGATGGACAACAGGAACACTGCGCCATGGCGCACAAAGTTACTCATCTCATCTATTGAGGACTGTATCCCGGAACTAATGAGCAATAGCAATCTCAGCAGTGTATAATTGAATCTACCGTTAAATAGTACATTTCAGTTTGACTGTTCATATGTTAATAAAAATTCGAAAAATATTAAAATTAATGTATAATATACATTGTCAAATTCGCTGTATTGCTAACTGAATTATTTATCGGACGGAAACAGAGCAATTTATTTCAAAGAAATGTTTAATTCGGTAAAATTATATATATTTTAATCAAAACAAAAATATAAAATATAGTCGGCCAAGGTAACCCGAAGGGGCATAATTAAAATGCACACCGAGCAGTTCTCGACATATTAGGTATAAGACTTGGCCAAAACTAAGATCCTTATTTGAGCCTTGTGCTAAGTCTAAGACTAACTGCGATTGCTGTCACCCCCTGAGCCACCACTCTGAGTTGTTCTTTTTTCTAACATTTACACCATATTGCCGCTCCAGATTACTAGGCCCCTAATTAAACCCACTAAAGCGCAATTATATAAATTTAAATTAAATTGTTTGGACAATTTTACAGCCGTTAATTTCGTTCTTTATATATTTATATATATTCTTAACTACTGTATTGCCGCTCAAGGTTACTAGGCACATAATTAAAACCACAGTAGGGCAATTATATATAAATTTAAATTAAACGGTTTAGACAATTTTACAGCCCTTACTTTCTTTCTCTACAAATTTCGATATATATTATTGACGAATGTCTCGTTGCATTGTAATCCTTTCATTCTTAAAATGGCGCTACATCGTAAAAGAATGCAGTAAAACCGAGTTTATCGTACGGAATGCGTTTGTACATGCGTTGCTTTCACTCGTTTTGCGAAGTTCCTTAACACAGTAAAGTTAGTTGCAGAATAAAACATTTATATGTGACTGCATATTAAAGCATATATTTAAAGCACATGTCAGTATTCTCAATGTGATTTTATATACTACATACTGTTAACCTTATATTGGTTGTCGTCTTGCTGCGCAATAAAATCATAATGCCGATTACGTCGAAATAGCTTAGCAGCTTTGCCGAAAGAAACATAGTTCTATAAAAAGCTGAATAAATTTTGCTTCAATGCAAAATAGTTGTAAAAATGCGCGATATCTCACCAAGTATATGGCTGAATATACATAGATTTATAAGCAAGTTGGAGTGCTAAAAGAATCTCCAAATTATGTAGCTGCGGAGGTAGCTTATCTCGCGTCATTCGAGCCACCAATTTATATAGCACCTCAAACACTACTTCAGCAGTTGTATCATTGCCTGATTGATATGATGATGACTTTATGACCGAATGCTTGATGGTTCGATCCAGTCTGTCATTCTTATATATACTTCAAGTATTTTTAGTCAATGAAAAATTAACAAAAATCAATTCTTAATTTATTATCAAACTGATAATAAAACAAAATTATTTAATTCGCCAGTTGTTGGCAACTTTAGGAATAACTTCGCAGCAACCCATAATTTTAAATAACATTGGCTACGGCCGTTCATGAACCGTTACATTGGTTTTTATAAAGAGCATTTTGTCGAACTTATTCGAACGTATGGCCCAAGGAATCTTGCAACATATCGCGGAATAAACCAAATTGTTTCGAGAGCACGCTAGTGCTGCAACATTGCGTATACGTGTATTCAATCTAAGGCTAAGATTGGATCTAACGATGCCACTTCTTAACTAAAACAATACTAATATACGTATGCGGCTTTGTGAGCGAAAATTTAAGAATAACCAACCAAGGAGGAATAATCGTCCACCTACTGTTAGTCCAAATGAAAATCGACGTCCCGAGAACCGACTTCGTCCCAATAACGTTGACCAAAATTTCTCACCTAGAGGACCATGTTGTTTTAATTGCGGTAGATTAAGCTACATGGCAATGGGTTGCTTGCACAGAGGAAACCAAACTAGGGCAAATATATAATATTAGTCGCCCGCCAAATAGTGGTTTCTTGCCCCGTAATAGTTTTCCACAAAATTTTAGGAGACCAACGGTTTGTACAAACCTTAGACCAAATATCCTCAACGTTGTTTACATGGCTAATGCCCCCATACTAGAAAAGTTGTTACAATACTCCATCCTTCACTTAAAGAAACGGAACACAAGGCTTCCACTGAAGTCCCATATAGAACCGAGTTAGAAAAGCTTCGCAGGGAAGTGGATGCCCTCACCAAACAGAACTCTTTACTTGTTGAAAAGGCATACCCTCAATTAGTTGGTGCTGTTGAACTAAGAAATAAATCACCTGAACCAACTACTACTGCAATACAAGTTGAATCAGCTAAATCCGCCAAACTACCTTACGTGCCTAAAATCAAATCAGGACAAATACTAATACTAGTTCGTCCATTTTTTGCTCTGATGTTCTTGGTCACGCTTATGGCTCCAGCACAATCTACAGTAGTTAAAGAGCTTAACCCCTTACATCCTCATATTTTCCCTTCTTTTGGTGTAGGATTTGTTCCCGAAGGCTTGGATATGACTGCTGCAGCTTCGATTTATGTGCCGATACTTGTTCGCACAAGACATGAATAGCACCAAGCTTGTAAAAGCGCGGTAAGATATTCAGTCAACCCTAAAGATTGTAATTGTACAGGTCACCAATTTTTTCATAATCAGACGCGGCTAGCCGTTAGTGAGCTGAGTGAGAATTTTAGGAATCTGTTGACCCAGCAGGTTATGATGCTCTGTTGCAGAATATATGCACCGACACACCGTTTGCCTGTACATTTGTTCATTCTAAGGGGCAAAAACGTTTTGTCGCGGTTGCCTTAGCTGTTTCTGCCATAGCATAGGTTCGAGAATCGCAAGCAGCATTCAAATGTCTCATCTTAAGCGTAAACTCATAGCACTGCAAAATTCGGTACGGGTATTCGGAGAACAAACTATCAGCAACGAAGAAGCAAACGCACAATTGACAGTTAATCAGGAGCGAATATATGCCATCACGCACGATATTGTCCGCTATATGGAACAAACTTCTGTCGCCTTAGAATGCACTCTGATGAAAACTGTAAGTTGGACCCAAGCTATGACACAAACTAACTTTTTTGTAAACGAGCCATGGTTGTGGCAGGTAATAAAGGTACTCTTTCGTCAAAAATACTAACTGCTTCGCAAATAAAATTGTTTAAAAAAGAGGCTCAGATGGCGGAATCCGTCGCATTACTTCCCGAAAAATTATATGGCGAATTTCAAGAATGCTTAGATAGCATTATTGCCTATACCTCACAGCGCAGAATCAGCAATATCAGAAGGCTCAGAGTGTAAATACATAATGTATAACAACGTATAACATAATACCTTATAGTGTACAATAAATTATAATCATCTGAATTACAAATTATCATCTACGTAACAATGCTACTACATAACATGTAAACTGCATGTTTATTCATGTAAAATTTTGGAACAAGGTTTCAGCAATTTATGGTAAGGTTCATTACGTGTTTAGAGACGCGTTTTATGCAAATGCTACTATCACATAAGATTCTTCAAAACCCTAACCGTTATAATAGCTACAAAAATATATTCCGACTATCAATACGACGTGGCGTGTTTTGTGTAGGATGACTCGGCGTCTGAGAGTTACAGCTTTTAACATATTTTTAACATGGTAATTATTAATTTTATTAGATTTAACCTATGAAGAGCTATTATATATGCATCATCAACAGCTTACTATGTTGCATAGTAAAATCTGGGAAAAATAATTTTAGAGACTATCTACTATATATAGTGATTAAGAATAGTGTAGCCAAATTTACTTTCTGCTTAAGATTTTTATTTTAAAACTTTTTAATTTATACATTTTGTGAATAAAACAAAAAAACTTAAATTAGCTTTTTTGCACGAGGAAACTTCTGGTAACCCTATGAACCACTGTGTTTAGTTAGCTATTTTCCTTAAAAATTGTTATAGAATGCTTATTGGTCAGGTGCAATTCAGCACAAAACTGTGCGAGAAGGCATTATTCTGCGACTGAAATCTGCGACGATTTTGCGTCTGTGAAAATTAAAAGAAAATTATCTTAATTTTTGAGCGAGAAAATTTGTCGAATTTGAATTAAGTAAATTTTGATCGCTAACATGTTAACACCGCCAGATTCACTAGGTACACAGGACCGATTTGTTTGTGACGTTACTTTTGCAATAAAATTTGATCGCGAACACTGAATAATATAAATGCAAATAGACCTTTAAGGGGCCGAATTTCAGCAAATCGAAAATAACACCAAAATTCTGTCCGAGCACAAAGCATAATGCACGAGTATGTACAAAACGCTGTTAGTGAACGAAAAATTCATTGCAATAGCCAATTTCAACTTCAAAATCTCCCGTTTGCGAACGCAGAGTGACTGATTGCAAAACGGTGTAATTTCTGTCCGCCAACACAATGCGCCTATTTGCTAACTGGCCACAAATTCGTTTCACAACGCACAATGGGGCAACTAGTATTCCGCATTTTTTCGTTACGCTAACACATTTCGATTTATTATTGATAATACGTGTAGTTCGCGAACTTAACATGCGATGTGCAGCTTTTAAAGATTAAATGGGGGAATTTTCGTTTGATAAAACAATATAAATTTTCACGTTCAAATGCTAAACGGTCATAAATCTGTTACTTAATGTTTATGAAGTAACTGTTAATATGACAATTTTCTGTTACTTAACGTTTTAGACGTGTTGCCCAAAAACCCTCAATTTTATGTTCTCTATAATGTTTACGGATGGCTGGTACGCCTAACAAGCGATTGCCAATCGCTAATGACAGAAGGGGAACTTTAAGTTTACTCATGCATCATAACTTCTGGCGCTTTGATTTGATTTTGCTAATTTTTGGTTAGCGAAAAAGTGTGCCAAGTTCAGCTTTTTTCGTAACAAGGGTTTGCGATTCCATATTTGCCTATTATAAAACAGGATTATTAGTGG
Organism: Trileptium ribeirensis; assembly: GCA_030248225.1. Lineage (NCBI taxonomy): Eukaryota > Metazoa > Nematoda > Enoplea > Enoplida > Thoracostomopsidae > Trileptium > Trileptium ribeirensis. The sequence goes on from JASANE010026849.1 coordinate 25,371, forward strand.
GCCACCTTAAGTTTACTCACACAAAAAGGATCCTAATACTAATGGAACACTAACGAATAACTTGTATTAGTATTTTAAATTTTAGCCGCATTGTTATACATTGGAAATGTGGTTTGTGATATATTTCTTTGAGTACTTTTCCTAATACCTTGGCAGTCCCCATATGTTTTCGTGGTTATTATAACGGTTAAAGTTTTGAAAAAATCTTGTGTCACAGTGGCATTTGCATTAAAACGTATTTGCGAAACACATAATGAACCTTCAACTAAATTGCTGAAACCTTGTCCTAAAATTTTACACGAATAAACATATGGATATAACATATCTATATTACATGTTACGCCATAGCATTGTTACTTTGTATTATTCCTCTTACAAGGTCACCCGATACACTTTAGATGCAGCGTTAATGTAAATTGTGAAAAGATAATTAAGCCTTGGTAATTTGATATTCGACAACCATTGGTTACCATCGCCATCAAATCACAACGCAACATATATCTAGTAATTCTATCCAGATTGTAGAACGTAGTGAAGCATAGGCACACATTTACGCCTTTTGCGTGCACAGCCAATCAGCTCTCGATAGCATACCTCGATATGCTATATGTGAATATCACACAATACCGCACAAGTTAGAACAAAACGAACACCAGCTAAAGTTTCCCATGCCCCAAAACCCGCAAGTTAAACTTTTCATTCGCCCAGAACGTCAGAACAAATATTCGAATTTTGGGTCGTTGAACCACGGGGGGTGCCATGGACCTCAAACCACATGAACCGGGGCCTTAATCGAAAAAAGTCATCGGTATTTATCATTTTGCTATACAATAAACCCTAGCAGAGAAAACATTCGAAAGTTAAGATAAAAATATCCATGCTTTCTTGAAGGGTACTAAAATGAGGTAAAAACGTTATTTTGCTCTCTGACCCCGAAGGCGCCATACCCTCGTACTCATGGAACCATGGGTCACAGAGCAAAACCAACACCGACAATGACATTCCCATGCCCGAAAACAGAAAAGTTAAATTTTTAGCCGCCCAGGGCCTCAGAACAAATTTTCGAATTTTGGATCGAGGAACCATTAGGGCACCATACCTCAAACCCCATAACTCTAGAACCGGAGCCTTAATCGAAAACAGAAAAAGAGGCATCGGTATTTATCATTTTACTATGAAATAAAACTAACCAGAGAAAAAAATTCCAACGTTAAGATAAAAATAACCTTGCTTCCGTGAAGGATACTAAAATGAGGTAAAAACCCTCATTTTGACCTCTAACCCCAAACCATGGGGCGTCATACCGCCATACTCATGGGTCACAGAGCAAAACCAGCACCGACAATGAGTTTCCCATGCCCGATCACCTCAAGGTTAAATTTATCACTCGCCCAAGACGTCAAAACAACTTTTCAAATTTTGGGTCGAGGAACCATTGGGGCGCCATAACCACGTACCTCAAACCCCAAAATTCCAAAACCGGAGCCTTAATCGACAAACAAAAAAGAGGCATCGGCATTTGTAATTTTGCTATAAGTAAAACCAACCAGAGAAAAAAATTCGAAAGTTAAGATAAAAATAACCTTGCTTGCGTGAAGGGCACTAAAATGGGGCCAAAAACCCCACATTTTAACCCCTGACTGCAGAACCAGACTCCAAATCGAAAACGATATACCGATTCGAATGAGCCTAAGGTCATGAAAATCGGTTAAGTCGTTCCCGAGTTATGGCCGATGAAACACACAGACGGAATTCAAAAGATTACACCCCTGCAACATTTCCACTACGTTCCGATAGAAAGGAAAGAATTTAGGCTCTATACTCAGTTGGGCTCTAGAGCCGAACCGAGCCGATTCTCCTATGATGTCTGAAGAACTAAAGCGGAGCCAGAGCTCAATATGTGTCTCTGAGTCCGATCCTATTTCATCTGCAAAATCTGAGGTCGCCACTTTTTATTGCCCATATTAACTCGTGACTAAGAAAAAAAGAACACAGAAAAAAGAACAGCTTACAGCGGGGGTCCGGGGGCGGCAGCCCTCCGACTTAGGGTTAGGCTTAGTCTTAGTGTATGTCTCACATAAGACCTTAGCTTATGCTAAACTAAGGATTAGGCTTAGTGTATCGACAACACATGACCTGCATTTTTTTCGCCCCTCAGGGTTACTTTGGCGCTCTAGGCAGCTGCAAATGGTGTGCTGCTATTGTCATTATTTACGCATCATGGTTATGTCAAAACGGTTTTTTCGCTCATGGAACCCAAAAAACAGAAAAAATGTAATATCTCTGCATCAGCTCGACCAATATAGGTGTTTTCCAAATAATTCATCTCTCTGAATTTCATATTGAACACTTAGAATTCACCATCTCGGCGACAAGACATGCTGCCAGTTTACCTTTATATGGTTATGTCATGACTGGGTTTTCAATGAAAACATGTGACCCAAAATACATTTAAATGGCACTATGTCCGCAATAGCACTAGCTATATCGGGATTATTCGTATCGTTTTGTATATCACTTCATTTTCTAAACAGTTGCACAACTTGATCTCCTAAGCCCATATCCTCAACGATTCAAGCAACATGGATGATATTCGGCTCATTTTATAAGCTGATATATCTGCGCACTTCACTCTAAATTACATATTCAACACTAAGAATTCACAACTTTGGCAATGAGACAATCTACCAGGGTAACTATAACTTAACGAGACATGGTTACGCTTGCTGTTAATATGGTACGCTGCCATAAAGAATCACATGAATGTTAATATACGAGTGCGCAACCTGGTTACATAATATTACCTAGTTACATGTAATACAGCTAATAGGCGTTACCTTGTTACGCTGAGGAATGTAGTTACACAAGTTACACTTGTATGTAACCGGGTTACGCATGAATGTAACTTTGTAACTCCATGCTCTAGCGTAGCTCGGTTACACTGCATCATAACGCCATGTAACTATGTACAACAGTTCTGTTACCGGGTTACACTCACCCAGGATGTCATGTGTAACCTAGTTACACCGCGTAGCCCAGTTACTAGCAGCGTAACTTTTGTAATTCCATACAAGGTTGTAACTTAGTTACGCGAAATAGAAATGCACGTAACCCTGTACAGCAATGTACCCAGTGACACAGCTTAGGATTTTACTTGTTACACGTCTGCGTAACTCAGTTACGCATGCCTGTAACACGCAGTAACCGCATACATAGTTGTAACCGGGTTACGTAGGTGTAACCTGTAACAAAAATCGAGTAACCGCATACTGCTGCGTAACCCGGTTACATGAGAGTACCTTCTTACGAAGCCAGAACGCTGCACACAATTCTCTGTGAAAGACGCATAATAACTGCTAGCTTGATATATCGATCTCTAACAGACAATTGTAAGAAACTGTTGTCTTAGCCAATACATATAAAAATCTCAAACAGCTAGCTGCTAGAGACAAAAATCTTTTGGAGATAGCCATAGCAAAATATCATAACCATCCATTAGAGATTTTAGTTTCTTGCAAATGGCTGTTAACGACAAAACCGCCCACTTGTTGCACTGATTGTTCTGTGAAGCCTGCATTATTGCATGTAAACTATTACTATAAGGGGAGGGGTAAACGATATCTCATCCGCCTGGACTCTTGCCACATTCGATACAGATGAAGACAATTGTCTTCTGCGCTTACATAGCAACAAACTAATTTCCAATTTTTAATTTAGTCTGATTGTTTTTTTAACACATTAGATTCTAAGACAACTTAAGACACTTCGTAAACATGCTCTGCTAACAGATAATATCATGCACTTAAACTGATCACATTTGCGAAGCGGCTAAGTACTGATTTACAAGTAGCAAAGCATCTACATACTTTGTCATAATGGCCTACAACATGGAATGGCGACATAATCATTGTTGCTAGAAACGTGACTACAGGGAACAACAAAATAATCTTGCGAAACTAAGACTGCGGCCATTGTTATTTTTACAATGAAAATAGCTGCGGAATATTGTAATACTGGTTTCTTAGAATAACTAAGGATATGCTGTCGCGACCGGAGTACATATATATACCTAGTACATACAAAGAGTGTGCTATGTAAAAGTATGCCACCTCCCTGCACTCTAAAGTAAACCCGTGTTGGATGACACCGCACTTTTCGGCCTTACCTACACCCCCGTTATTTCTGTGGGGGTCGGCATGCACAGGCTCCCCCACGTTCTGTGGGAAGTTGGTCGGACTCCTAGTTATGAGGGTGGGGTCTGTTTAGAAGCAGCTACCGGTTCAATAGATCCTTCCACAATATAAGGGGGTCCGACCAATCCTCCACAAAACATGGGGAGGGTTTGTGCATGACGACCGCACCTAGAAAAGGGGGGGGGGGTTGAGGTCGAAAAACGCCAGTGTCGTTCAACACGGTTTTACATCAGAATACAAGGAATTGTCGTACTTTTCCCTAATGCAATGTTGTACATACGTATTTTTACGTGTAAACACAATCGATATTCAATATGCCCGAACCAATGCTATAACTTTGTATATATACAGGTACAAATGCTTGAACCGAATAACACGTTTTTGCAACAAAAGCCACAGTTACTTCAAATTTATGTACAATGAGTGTACTAGTGTACTAACTTGTAAGCGGCGAACTAGATTTCACATATTAAATTGTGACAGCTAATAGAAAATGGAATGATAGCAATTAATATTTTATATATTGCAATGGTCTAAAATCCCATTTGTATAAAAATCGTATTTCAAATTGACTGCGTTAAGTACCCAATTTTTCAAAAATCTAACTGGCTTCAGTCCTTTGTACTGTTGTTCGACGTAGGGCAAGATAAATATTTTTGATCTGATTTATTAATGTAGTTTGTATCATTCTATGATACCGAAACGTGCAACTACAATTTTAACCCTTAATTTCCTGAACAAGATGCTTCGCGGGGACGATGGGTTTCCACTGTTTAGGAAACATTTTGCGACGTATTCTGCATCTGCCAATGTTTAGCTTAACCATTTAACAATGTTTGTATGTATGATGTTAGTGTGCCGATTTCGCAATTTCGTTAAGGTGGTCAGTCTTGGGTTAAGCCATTTAAAAAGAAAGCGTTATATTTCATAATTACCAGCGAGGAATCATTTTCGTTGCTGACCTTTCTTGAATCGAGAGGCTGGCGACCTGGAATTTGTGGCATTTTCAGTCCCACTGGGCATGAAGCGGATGCCTCTGGTTATTAGCTCTTCGCAAAATTTAGGACTTACCTTGTTTAATTTGCCCTGGTAAATTTTTTCACTGATGAAGCAACAGTTCATATATAAAAATCAAAGCTAAATATTTTGAAGAGTCGTGTAAAATTAGTCCTCTGTTAATCTTATGCCTCAAGCGTCCATGCATCAATTTGCTGGAACAAAAACTACTGACAAAAACTAAAAAGGTAGCCGAAATCTGGATCCCTAACCTCAGAATTGTTAGGACGGGATGGCGCGCTAGACCACACCTAATCATTGTCATCGAGTCATTTGAACATGCAACTTCAGAAGTAAAATAAAATTTTCGAGCTAACGTGATGATGAAATCTGAAATAAGTATATACCTCTATCGTCTGATCCTTTGTCATCTTAGTTGATTGCTCAAAATATTTTCACTTTTATCCATACGATCTGCCAAAGTGAATTAATGGTTGTTATTGTCTAGGGTAAACCCACGGTAATTATTAATATGTACAAGACAGTATCGTGCAAAGCTTGACAATGTAAAGCTGTTGTTAGGAATAGAACCCGAGCCGTCGTACACAAACCACTGAGCCATCTAGGACATGTTCTTGGTTCAAGAATAAAGCTCATAATGCGAGCAAATATCAAAGTGTGTGCAATCAAATATCTGGGCCGCTAGAATTACAAGAAATGAATCATAATGTTCGCTGTTCCCGGTTTGGTAACAGGATCATTAATGTGTTAGCGTAGAATCACTCGTGGAGCTCGTAATTCGTGATTTGATATCAATATACCGACAGCAGCTAGGCATTTCTCCAAAGCTAATAGATATAAGAATCGTTCACTTTGTTGAATACCGAATCATTATATTGTTTTGTTCTTAAGCGGACCATATATAAAGCAATCAGAAAATCCCATTTTAACCCAAGCTAAGAATAGCATAGGTCTTCCTTTTTCCTAACAGTCTACAGCTCAAATGTTATTAATTTTCAATTTTAGGTGCCAAACGATTGATTAAGTCAAAATCCGGTGGAAAAAACAAATGTTTCTAATGGCAAAGTTTACTTTCAACTACTTGTGTATAAAGATTTCCGCCAGCTCCTTAGTAGCCAGAAAAAAATTTAAATACAATTTTAAGAGCAGCAATACATTGTATCTGGCCTGACCAGACCAATCCAACCAAATCAAAATAACTCAACATACATCCCTGCCAGATAAAAAGTTTGTAACTAATAAGCTTGACTACCCTCCTCGACATTGAAATGATATATATGAACTATACGAAATGATAGTACCTTTTATACTAAATGACTTATACTACCTTTAAAGAGGATTGTACGAATTGCAAAGCCCAAAATATAATCAAAATTTAGTGCAATTCATTTTTCCGTCCATCCAACATAAGTGCTTAAAATATATAATACTAATGCTGACCATTAACTTTGTCAAGTTGTGCCGTTTCAAATGTAAGGGCTCGGTGAAATTTTATAAAAAATTTTGGGTACCAAAGAGATCATCACTACTCGAAAAATAAAATAAAACTCTAAAGAATACAGTTGATATTGTAATTGTCTAAGCCGCCTCGTCACCTGGGTCGACTGGTGCTAAAATCAATTTGGACGTTTTTAAACTAATTGGCAAACCTCTGATTTTTGGACTGGAAGACTTTTACACTACACGGCTACAAGTACAGGACTTTCAAGAAATGACTGCTGTTCAGTGGACGTTCGCTCGAGAAATTTCAGATGCTATTCGAAAGGAATCAGAATTTTTCTTAAATTTTTAGCGCGCCCTTTTATTAACAATTTTGTTCAAAATCTGCTTCATGGGCGTATTCCTAGATAAACTAACTTTATTGGATCGGTATTCGTTTTTGTTAGAAACTTGAAAGTAATGTCTGGAGAGTACTGTAGTATTTTATTACGCTGACCGCGAACATCGCTTCACGTCACTAGCTAAGACTATTAATTTCGAAAGCTGTTAATGTAGGTAAACGGAAGTTGAAATCAGCGAGCCATATATTTCTTCACACGGTCAAAAACATAGTATAAATACCAAACCACATAAACATTTGCCGCATCACAATCACTACTATACAGTACTCGCTAGAAATGAGTGCTGTTTGTTCGATGTTTGCTCGAAGTTCGTTCGATGTTCGCTCGATAAATCCAAAATTTTGTTCGAAATGCATTCGAATTTTGTTCGAGATGTGTTCGAAATTTTGGCGCACTATTTTAAATTTTGTTCGACAGCCGTTCGAAGTTTGTTCGAAAATAAATAAATTTTGTTCGATTTCTGTTCAATGTTCGTTCGTTCGAAATGAGAGACTCATTTCTGGCGAATACTGTACTTTGCATTACTCTTAATGCTTCTCGTTTCTTTCGACCCACGTTCTTGATACCACCAGTTACACAGTTTCGATGCCCTGTACGACATTTTACTCCCGTTTTTCTCGTGGTGGCGGCTCCCAGTCAAGGTATTCGGGCGTTGTTGCAGCTCGATATTCAGCCATCAATTCTTTGACTGTGGCTTCTGACTCATCTAACTCATCTAAAGATTCCGAAAATATCGACTCTCGTTTAAACTGATCCAAGAAAGCACCACGTGTTCGTAGCTTGTCGTATTGATGAAGAATCTTGTCGAAAAGCTGAAAAAATTACTCTTTTATATGGCATATAGATTTCTCTGTGGTATTCCCTTAAGTTTACAATACTCGTCACTACTGACTGTCGATTTACGAACGAGTGAACAACGAGCTAAGTATAAATTTTCAAAGAAAGATTTCATTATTACACGACCACGAAGCAGAACGATCAGCGAGCCTTCAACAATATGTGGCGGGCAGTGTACAATCATACACACTCAAACGTCCAAAATAATCTTTAAATCACAAACTTATAGCGAGCCGCCAGTTAAAATTTCGATAAATATAAAGAAACCAGCTGCAACTCCTTCCTACAAATTCTTGTGTCTTTACAGTACCTCCAAACCGAACCTTTTCTGTATTTGATATATTTTTGAAACGTAGTAAGCGTAGAGAGCGGAGTTTCCTTAAATAGCGTCTAATCGCGAGAAAATGATTTTTCTCTGTCTATTCGTCGCATAGCTCTTCACCAGGTTCATGAATTTCCGCAATTTTTTTTATTCGACGCTTTATTAAAACTTAGTTGCGCACCTAATTTTGTATTTGCGCTGCTCCTATGCCTTCAACCCGAAACTTTCAGAAATCCGACACGAATTGGAAACTTTTTGATTTTGGCAATTTGGATCACCCAACATTTTAAGTCACGACTATTGCCAGTTCGAATGAAATAGGGATCCTCTCTATCAGATAAGCAGAGTTTGTAAAAATGCAGCTTTGTAACAAAAATGCATGCATATTTTTTCCTTAAAAGCACCCACCAGAAAAATATCGAACTATGAGCCAACGTTTAAAAATTACTCCCAAAATGCGAAAATTTCTCAAAATATTTACAAAGCAAGTTTTTTCTTTGTTGGGATGACGGATTGGATTGTGGCTTGAACATGTGAAACATGATGGCTTCTTTGTTTTAACTACACATTATCTGTGTTATTAATTGTACGGCACGGTACCGGTGTAAAATTTGGAAATTTTAGCGCCTAAAATAGTCAAAATTAGCTACCTTTTTAGTAGATGTATGTACAGGTCAGTACAATAGATATGTAAGTTTTCGGCGTGGCCGAATATAATAAAAACAATTGTATTTCCGAGGTATGCGCCAAAAATAAGGCACGTCTTGCGGTACTACAACGTAAATATCACTCTTCAAATTATAATTTTTTCTTAAAATTTTTTATTGATAAATTTCAAAATTTTTCATGTATTTGGTCATTTGTTTTCGGAAGGAATAAAAACATCTTCGGTTATGATATATTATTAAAACTACCGTAGCGCTGCCACTGGAATATAGCCGGTGTATGATTACTATCGCGAAACTTTAAAAAGGCTCCAATGACCAGCTAATGTGCGAGTAAAATTAAGATGGCCACACGAAACAGTTTGCCAAACGCGGTCTCGTTGGGCCCTAATAAAATAATTCCATTTCCTCAATAATTATTATACGTGTTGACTAAAAAATGACGTTTTTGATAAAACAAATGATGTTTGAAATAAATTTATTTGAAGTAGGAAAAAAGATTTCTTTAATAAGTCCAACAAAATGAGGGTTACATAAACATTCTGATTAGAAACTGGAACAGATTTGGAACTCATTTTGCGCTTATTATACCGTGAGGACATTGTCCCACAAGTTATTTTTTGTTGCTGCCCGTTGTAATTTGGTTGTGTATACTACAATATACTTGAATATATGATATATCCCAGTAACTGATTCAATATCTGTAACGCGTTTGTTGTTATAAAAGCGACATTGAAAACCACAGTCCCTCGTTAAAGCAAATTATAACCAAATCGCTTTTAGTTGCAACAAAACAAGATTACTACGGCATAAGAATAATCATTCTACTAATAATCAGCAGGACTCTACTGTTCAAACGTATCACAAGCAGCTACCACGTCTCGCATAGTTCGTTCAATTCAAAAGATTATCAACAAACAATGTATCCCATGAATTTCCTTAAATAGTGTTTAATTGAAAAAAATTTTCTCAGTCCGTTCGTCAAATAACTCTTCATCAGACTGATGCAATTTCGCAAATTAATTTATTATAATGTAATTGTGCACCTAACTTTGTACTTGCACATCTCAAATGATTGTCTACCTAAATTCTCAGAATACCAGCACGGATTGGAGTCTTTTTTTATTTTGACTATTTGCGGTCATTCAACATTTTAGGTTATATGCCAGAGGGATCGGATCGAACACGGGATTCTTTCATCGATAGCTACAACTTTGCTGATTTTTGCATTTTTGTGGGAGCAGCCGTTTTGCAGCTATATGCCATAGTTTTAAAAAAACACCCCCATAGAGCTGAAATTTTCAAAATTTTTACAAAGCAAGATTCTTTCTTGTTGGGCCGGAACAATTATAGGATTATACAGTTATTTAACCCGATAAACGCCTTAGTTCCATTGTTTTGACAGAGAATGTGTGTATTATTAACTGCAGGACAACACCGGAGGAGAAATTGATAAATTTTGGCACCAAAAATAGTCAAACATTGCCACGTTTTTAATATAAATGTATGTGTCATTAGTGTGTCGATAAATTTTTCTCTTTGCGGATTACGATAAAAGAACCAGTGTTTACGTGGTATGCATCAAATAAGGCAAGCGTTGCGTCCTAAAACGTAAAAATCACCTTCAAATTATAATTTGTCTTAAAATGTGTGATTTATAATTTTCAAATCTATTGCTTTTTGGTCTTTGGAGGAAAATAAAGAGTAAGCTATTCGGTTTTGATATATGACTAAAATGACCTTATTGACGGTTTCGGGAACCTGAATTTGAAACGACGAAATTGTGGTTGAGCGCAAACTAGCCATGCTCGCTCGGTTTCCCCTCGCTTTGTCAGTTACTAGTTATATACCACAAACTGTTTCGTTTGCATTAAATAAATTCAATTTAGGCTGCTACGCAGCAACCGCTATTGCGGTATAAATTTAAGTTCCGTTAGAAAAAGCACAAAATTCTCTAAACAGTTCCGTTCCATCCACAATGATTTTGCTAGCTGTAGCTATTTCTGCAACGAGCACGTACATACGCCAATACTAGGACATAAAAATACACTAGTACTAAACGATGCCTACAATAATTGTTAGGCAGCGTTCACATTGTACACTATCCGATCCAAATCGCACGTGTATTCTATAAATAGTGTGCACACTGTATCCGATCCGATGCGAGATAGTATGCAACAATTTTTTCGGACCCGAATTGGATGAAGTAGTGTCAAAAATATACACATAATCAAATACACGCATACGGTATATATAGTTTAGTCATATCGAATCGGATGCAATGTGAAGGCGGCCTTAATATTAGCGCATCCTACGTATCATTACGTCTCAAAGTAAATTTATCCGCCACACAAAACAAAAATATTCCTTCGGTGGAAGGAACCTAAACGCACTAACGTCGATATGAGAGCAATGAATTGTAGCCATTATTCTTTTAAGCAATAATATAAATAGTTATCGTGTATGCAACAGTGGCACAAAACTAACTGTGCTCGTCGCGGTATGATTAGCTAACATAAGACCAGAAACGCGATGGCCCGTTTCGACAAAAGGCGACTTCTTTGAGAGAGCAATTTGGAGACTCGCAGGACCCCAAGGTATAAACGTTGCCAATTTACGTTCGCGAATGCGCTGTAAACTTTTGTGGACCTGTAACGTATTATTATAGTGTTATCACTGTAAATGCAAATGCAAAATCGACTAGAAAAACAATACGAATTCTAATATAAGGCTATATTTCTTAGTATTTAGCAGATAGTACCAATGGAACAGATAGAAAAAATAAGGAACAAAAATGTTCATTTATGACTGGCACACCACGATCGGTTATGCGTCGGATTGAATTTACGTTTGTCTCGGAAAAATGGGGCACTCTATGCAAATTAGCTTTGATACTCCGTCGCCCAGCTAGCTGTCACAACATAATGTCAGACTTGGTACAGACAAATGTGATACTATTCGTTAAACACAATAGCCCAAACAATTTGCCACATTAACTATAAAATGAGTTATTACTCAAAACTAAAGCGTTGAAGTGAGCATCGGAGAGCAAAATTGGCAAGTTTTACAGACAGGAAACTTCGTTTATACTCACTTTTCATAACACGATATTCAGCTGTTAGTCTATAGATAACGGTTTAGTTCGGCTAACGATTGCCCAGGAAGCCGGCAACATAATTTAGTGCTGAAAATATTATCAAAGCTGCTTGGCTTAGAAACTGAGCACAAAATAAGATGCTTCAAAAATCAAATTATTAAATATGTCTACAAAGAATAGCATATTTCTGGCTCCTCCACAGGGTCAGAATGTAGGGGGGGCAAACTAAGTGAATCCAGTTACGGCGGTCGCTGGCTAAACCGAGAGATGTGCGAAAAAAACGGCGACGGCAAATAATTACGGATTAGATAGTAATTATTACTTTACATGAAGTTTTGCACGCTGTTTGTAACTGCTTGTTGTTTTCTAATAAAAATGTTGCAATGTATTCAGCTGGTCGAGGCTGAAATTCAAAGGAACGTATGGCTTGTTCAAATATAAGTATGTCGAAATTTTCGAATTTGAACACGGTATCACAGAATAATCTATTTCCAAAGTATCTCTTTGTTGCGAGCTTGCCAAGCATAAAACTCAACTACCAACCAATGTTACAAATATTTTTGTATATATGAACTAAAGTTAAGCAGCGATTCAGCAACACAACCAAATATAGCGTTCCTCTTAAGGCGATAGTATAGTCTATAATGTTAACTGTATTATTATTGATAAGCTATCATAGCTTGTGTACATAAAGCACAAAATTGTCTTAAGAAAGTAAACATTGACCAATTCCTATTGAAACAAAAATTGCCACGAATTAAACTGAATTATACTACAGAATAACAACCGTACATAACTGGTAAAGCACAAAAAGGAACTGAAATCGTTGGATCTAAGCTTAGTGCATTGCAGGAAAGTTTAAACGTCGACAATCGTCTCAAAATATTTATAATGAATCGTATAATCTAATAAATATAATCTCGTATAATATATAAGCTGTAAGTAAATCAGATAGCGTTACTCTAAATCATTGTGAGGAAAGCAGGTTAAGCACAGGCGTGACAAATTCTTACAAGATAAATGTACCTCAGTCGGATCCACATCACCCTGAATAATATTAAGTATTGAAATATAGCAATGCTGATATGCGGTATCCTTATGCGGTGCCATTGAGACCATTAAATTCTTTGGTTGAAGCAGACGTCGCATCACGTCGAGGACACTGGTCTTTCGAATATTGTCCGTCTGAAATTACTGAACAAAATTCGATTACAGTGGAAGAATAAATAGATGATTTGTTTCACGAAGAGCTAAGAAATGTTTCTGCCTTAAAGCGAGAGATTGCATTGACTTTTCCTGTTTTCCCAACTCATCATTGTTTTGTAGTGTGATACCAAGATGACTATGAAGTTATAAGCACTGCCATAATCATTTTAGTCAACGACGTTATAACACATTTCGGTTCAAAATTTCCAGCGACAACTAACAGTAGAAAAATTACATAGACTTTATCGATTTTCGCAAACTCAGAACTTTTCCTAAAAATGTAATGTAATGAACGAAATGTAATAATGTAATGTAAGAAGCATAATGTATTATGTAGTTTTGTTAAATTAAAACCGTGCTGATTTGTAGTATCGAAGCAGAGAGCATACAACAGTTACTATACGTATGAGAATAGGCTTTCAACTACTTTGACGATTATAATCAAATCACTCTTGCTTCGCTCGAAGCACAATCAGTCTAAAAATAAAAATGTAAGTTCGATTTAACGTTCGCATTTTTTATCACTGCATTTTTAAAATAACGCAAATCAAAATTATTATCAAGTTTTTACCCAAAACCAATTGATTTCCAAATAATTGAAAACCTATAAACTAAAGTGTCAAGATAATCAATAATACAATGTGAATTTATGGCACCAAATTAAATTATCGCACAGGATTTGGCAACGACCGGCCGGTCCCCGACATCGATTTGCTTTATATTGCTACTCGGTACAACGAATCACTATATGCCTCTAGAGACGTGAATGGCCAATAAATCATGATTGAAAATAAAAACCTTTACAGTCGCGGATAGGAATAAGTGCACACAAAACGATCGGATCAACGTTCGTTTATAAACTGACGCTGCAACGTTCGTTTGATTTTTACACTTATTTTTGTTCGCGTCTGTAAATATACATAACAAAACGTTCCAAGCAGTATTGTAAGAGGGCTACATCTTTTTGGCCTCGATTATAATAATTATTGTAAAAGAAACTACATAAATGGGCCTGTTTCAATGCTATGCACAAAATAATAAACAAGCCTTAGCTATAATAATAAATACATAAAAACCGCATTTTAGGCTAGCATTTATACTGCAGTCAGCTAACAGTATGATTATTATCACACGCCTAAATATAGGATAGCGTTGTTGCAAAACAATAACAATAATACTGTTTTGCTCAATTTCTGTTGATTGGTTACTGTGGCAATGGATTTTGATATGCGATCGATAGAAATTCTTATCAAAACACACATACTGAAAACAGAAAATATCATTAACGTATTCGAATATAATTTTCATACTGAGCTAATGCCTACATGCGTCTAGCCTTAAAATCCTACTGGGTATAAATTCCGCAATCTATGTTGACGAAAGATACTATTTTAACATAACGATTCAAAGCTTTGCAAAATTTACTTTTGATAAACAGATTTTGATGAAAATTTCACAAAATTTTTAAGCCTATTTGTATGAAAAATCCGCGTAATCTGTCTTTATTATTTAATAATGTTATACTGGCAAAACATCAATCAATCGTACCGCATGTTCAGCCGTTGTAATTGGCGTATATCCAGTAACCAGAAAATGCAAATTAGGCATCGGAATTAGCGACGCTATCATGCTGACTAGGTCATTGTTCATATAGCTCGGATATCGTAACGTAGCAGTACTTGCTGACATTATCGTTGACACCTTAAAATACATGATACATTTAGCTTAAGTTTCGGCAACAAAGTTGCATAAATTTAAATCTAGAATATTCATTCCTGTGCCATCGCCAGATCTGCACGCTAGAAAGTCAAACGAATACAAAGGCTCATGGTTTAGATCACATCTCTGCACGGATATATAAGGTTAAAGCATTACTCTGATGCTACCATCAGAAAATAATGTTGACTGAGGTAGGGTTTAAGTTATTACCTCAAGCTTTAAGCACCTGTTTGCAATTGCTGAGCTGCTCAGTCAATATTCTCTACACTTCCAAACCATCATAAAAGCGGGTTAAGATTCCTGATTATTTTCTTATGCGCAAACGAATAATACAAAATCGGTTGAATGATTAGTGATCGCAGAAATGAACGATATTTGTTTGATGTTCGCTTAAAACTCATTTTTCAAGAATATATCCTCGATAACTACATGAAATCCATCCAATGTTATGCGCGAGTAGATTTCATTGCCTTCCTGTTAGTTGTTCGTTCGTTCGAGACGCAAGTGTAATTTTCCGAAAGCACTGTATACCCTGAGTTTTCAGATCAAGTTCGACACAAAATTAAAAAAACAATCAATGGAGAATGCTCTTAGAAATATAATTTGTATGTATCTGACAATTTGATTCTTCGCTTTTCTCTTCAGATTAAGAATTAAATTTCATTATTTTTTCGAAGTCAACAAATATTTTTTATATGAAACGGGAGTTTCAGACTATTAAGATATTAAAGGAAATAAAAGAATAAACGGAGTTCGATTACACGTGATCAAATATTAATATTAAAGATCAAATTTAGATATGAAGATGTTTAACCAAGTGACGTTGAATATCTAGCTAACCCTGATCACAGATTATTAATACATTCAATCACTGGCAGAAATGTCCGCCGGGATTCGAACACACTAAGTCTTTTCAAGACAACATCGAACACTACTCGAACAACTACATAACTTTTTCGAACACATTAACGCTTTTCAGTTCGAATGTTAATGTTTTTAGAGGTTTATATTTTTATTATATCGAAGATTTTATTATATAAAATTATTTTTTTTCATTTAAACGTCCGATGACATTAAACTGTTACGTTCAAACATTGCTGGACCAGATCTGATCACAGTTCTCTACCGAACAGCGGTCATTTATGGCAGGGACTGTACTTTTGAATGGTTGAACGCAAACTTCATATTGAATCTTTTTAATAATGTCTCTTGAGCATATCTGCCATCAGCTGCAATCCATTGCTACTTACGCTAAGTGATCGGCGCACCATTTGTGAGACAAGCTTGCAGGAATATAATTTGCTTCAAATCATTTATACATATAGTGAAGGCTGTCAGCAACTTCACATGGCGGTTTGTAATGGCTGCACTACATGCCCTGACGTAGAATGCTTTATTTCTTGTGCTATACGTAATCTATGTAAGCACAGTTACGGACAAATAAGTACATAACAACGAACGCGAATGAACGTAAACGCAAAGTCGAGCGATAGAACTCTCTTTTACAAACGAACATAAACTTAGGCAAAATTAAATTTTGTCGTGTTTTAGAACGAAATTTTTGCCCTCGTTTGCGAACGAAAATAAACGCAAACGCACGTTATAACCTTCGTTTATAAACCAACGTTGTTGCGTTAGTTTATTGTGCACTTATCTGCGAGCGAGTAAACTTAAGGTGACTCCACCAACCACACTATTTTGTAATTTTACATAAAATTTGTTACGGAACGCTTTTTGGTCAATTGAAATTCGGCGTAAAACTGTTCGCGAACACAGCGGTCGCGATTAAAATCTAACCATTTTATGTTCGCGAAACTTCAAGTAAAATAAAGAAATTTAATGCAAACGTGACGTCACAATCAAATCGATCCTATAGTTGAGCTCTTGGTGTTCGGGAACACTGAATAATCCAAATTTAAATGATTAGGCATTAGGCTGTCTATACTTTCTTGAATAACAACCTGGATCGTGATGCCACGATAGAAACAACTACCCGATTAAATGTTTGATATTGTGGTTATATCTATGCATGTTGCGCAAGCAATTTACAAAAAAACTGCTTTAAAACAGTACGCTTATCGTTTCAGATTTTATTCAATGCTATTTCATCCAACGTTTGATTACATTCATTTTGCCAACCCGTAACAAGACTAGTGCGTAACATGACAACTGAAAGCCAATGTAAAACTTACAAGCTGATTAATATGAGAAAAAGTTGGCTTTTCAATATGCAAACGATCGCAAGCGATGCTATTAAGCGCCGTGTTGTCGAGCACAACCTGAAATTTATCAGCATGCTATTCCATGTAACTAAAAATAAGAATAAATTTCATTTTTTTAAGTCGACCTTGTTTCGTCTTACAGCGCAAAGACAAAAGTTGTAGAAATAATCACAAAAGATAACCTCACATCACATGAAGAATAACCTGCTGTTGTATTTGGACGCAAAAACACAGAAAATGTTGAAAATCACACAAGTTACAAGCCTATAGTTTTTAATACTGACCTCTTCATATGACCAAAGTTTTACCTTGGGCTTGGAGGTGAGGGGACACCCCAGCTCTAACCTGAGGGGAACTGGAAATACCTGGAGGACATTCTTCCAGCTTACCTGCGGGAAAACGTACCCCACAAGTCAACAGGGGTGTTTTATAATTGCATTTTTCAAGCATGTAGAACATATTTATCGTTGTTTTGCTCCATGTTTATTGTGTAAGTTTGAAAATGCGTATTTCTGCAGCAAGCAATTCAATTTACTTAGGGTTTTGTCATATAGTCGAAAAATAAACAATACTATTGAGTTTTAGGATTCCTTTTAGGATTTACTGAGTGATAGGATTCCCATTTTTGGTGTGACTTGACATGTTGTGCTGGGACGTTGAGCTGTAGAAAGCCAAAATTTACCTGGAAGACATGACTTGGAGATGAGAGCGACCAAAATCCTGGCGCCTCCCCCTTTGTAGAGGCCACCTATAGCCAATAATAATACATAGTAGTTCACTGTTTATTCAGACTGAGATTGCTGAATGAATATAGCCCATTTTTATGCCACTGGGGTGTTTTACCCGGGGGAAACAAATAAACTCAAACGACATTATTTATGCAGTTTTTAGCAACCCTTACTATGCCATGACAAGATTTTCGACCGCTAATTACTTAATAAATGTCGAGACACCTCCAGAAATACTAGAAACTTACGATGAAGACTGATGATATAGGCCATTTGCATCACTAATACAGACAAACTTGATACATTACAATATTATTCTTTATTTCGTTGCAGTGACCAAGCTAATTTTATACCGCCTTAAATGAATGTAATTCGCAAAGTGTGTTCCGGGGTACGTACATGAAAATATTTGAAAATTACACGTAAAGGTAAGGATATTTTCAACGGTCCAAGAAGTAAGATAATTCGATACAAGACTGATGATATAGTTCATTTGTATCACTAACACAGACCAACTTGGTACATTACAATATTAAATTCTTTATTTCGTTGCAGTGACCAAGCTACTTTTATACCGCTTTGAATGAATATAATTCGCAAAGTGTGTTCGGGGGTACGTACATGAAAATATTTGAAAATTACACGTAAAGGTACGGATATTTTCAACGTTCCAAGAAGTAAGATAATAAGCATACACAACTCACAGTGCAATCAGAATTCTGAATAAGACGCTTCAGCGTTAGCACTGAGTTGTACGGTTGAACAACGACGTCGCTCAACTGAGGAAATACAGAGTAGGTTTGAATTAGTTTTTTAGGAAATCTGCAAAAATACATTATATTTTGATATATAATATCATTAGAATAAGATAATACTTTCATTTTATAGCGAGTTCCAAAAAATTAACAGGAATACATTTTACATAATAATACAGATATTTCTAATATTTTGCATTTACACGAATATTGTTTCCATTGCTGGTAGCGGAAAATTAAAATGCTTTGTCAAAACAAAATAACTGGAAAGGGCATAAAACGTTCGTCGAAAGAACTAATGTTTTAAAGAAACTATTTCAAGCATTACAGGTATATAATGTAAATTTACAGTAAATACTATTATAAATCTACAGGCACCATTGAACGACACACAATCATGTGGCAAAGAGACGCTTGTAATTGTACATTTACGTATACACATTGCAGAAGACGCACAAACATGTTAACCTAGATTATCAGTAGGATTAAGACCTAGATTAACCTAGGTTAGGATTAAGACCTAAATTAACCTAGGTTAGGATTAAGACCTAGATTAACCTAGGTTAGGATTAAGACCTAGATTAACCTAGGTTAGGATTAAGACCTACATTAACCTAGGTTAGGATTAAGACCTTGATTAACCTAGGTTAGGACTAAGACATAGATTAACCTAGGTTAGGGCGCTTGTAGAAACATGTTTACTCAATACTAGTTACGACCAAAAATAAACGCAGGTCTTTCGCTAAAATTAACACCTGCTCAATGTTAATTTTCTCAAACAGTTTTAGAATGATTTGCTTTTATTTTATTAATCACGGTAACTGCATTTTTATGTGAAGTAACACCTGGCTTTTTTCAAACTGCCTCCAAAGTACCATGAGGTAACAGAACTGGGGCCCCCAGATCTAACTGGGGACGAGATATTCAGCTTCTCCAAGATCGAAATGGGGACTTCCAGCTGAACTGGTGGACAGAAAAACGCGAAAATAGCATAAATGGCCGATTCACAGTAAATATACAATAATAATGCACAATTATAGTGTTTTAGACTGGCAGGACAAAAATTTAACTTAAGAATTTTTTAGTTGCATAAGACAAATGGTTTATCTTTTGTCTCGCAGAGAGAAATTGACCTCTTTTTAGTCGTGCAGAAAAATACTTGGTGTGGCTGAACTGGGGAAAGCCAAAAAATACATGGGGGCGGCTAAACTGGGGTCAGGCCAAAATACATGAGGGCCTATCATCCTTCCACCGCCCCACTGTGTAATTATTTTATTATCTTCTACGACCCAATTCCAACGCTTGTCGTCCTCTGCGAGCCGAGAATTCAAAGCTCTGCGCACAAAGCAAAAAATGTCGCCCGACCGACCATATTAATCCAGCAATACAGTGTCGTCAACTCGCAAATAATGCCTGAGCGGTAGTTTAAGACGCTTGTATAAAGTACAGCTTCGGACAGAAACAAAGGCAAATTTTTCTTGATTCGTTGGCGAATAGTAACTGAACATCTGTTAAGTTTTGCGCAAACAGTTGGCGAAAAATTTGTTTTTATTTCTATCGGTAACAGACAGACATGCAGCATTCTCGCAATCAGTGCCTCTATGAAAGAGTGGAAAAAAAGTACAATCACGCTCAGAAATAAAGGCAAATTTTTCTTTGCTTATTAATACGTTTTCCAAAATGGGAAATTGCATTACGAATTAAAGCTCCGAGCATACTAATTACTTTTTCTTTATTGTGATTCAATCTGTCATCACACTTTGTTCTAGTAATAGATATAAATGGGTTTTGTATTTAGAAATACAAATTACGTTTCTCATTATTATTGCTAAATGCAAAGTTGATTAGTTGTGTAAGATTGGCTATAATCGTGCTATCATCGCGCTGTAGCGTATTGTATAGTGTAGTAAAACCATTGTGTTAATGCTGCAGCAATCACCTTTACTACTAAAACCAAATACACATCAAAATTATAATGGTCATTGTTATCTATAATACAAAAAGAATTTACACCCATGTGTTTCTTAATAGAATTGCAATAAGGTTTCATTCTGTTTGTATAAGTTTAATAACTGAACATAATACCTTAGAATGTTTTTTATTTATAGCTGTTCAACTTCTATAGTTCTAAACTTAATAGAAGACTAATTCGAATGAATAGGACATGTACAGTACCCGCCAAAAATGACTGTCGCTGGCTCGCGACTCGCTCGACACTCGCTCCAAATAAATTTGTTCTAAAAATAGAATTTTCTTTTAATTTAAATAGTTGCGAAGTCTCGAGCGAGCCACTCGCTCGCGACTCGCTCGAACTCGCTCGCTCGAAATGCGACGGTCATTTTTGGCGAGTACTGTATGTCCTGCAGGATAAACATCGAATTGGTTACAAACACTGGTAAGGTATTTCACAACCGCATTTTGTCTACATTAATGTTCTCATATATTGCGTGGCCTTAGAGTATTGCTTCTAATTCACATTGCACCTGCTCTACGTAAAATTTTATATATTAAATAAAATTATAGTTTTAACTAGACTGCAGCGATAACATATTTGCGTTTCAAATCAGATAAGCAACAGTTTGTATTTCTAGATTAATCTGGTCCGGTATCAAATTTGCGTAACTACGTGGCTGACATTTGGATACGCATAAATATGTTATTACTAAAAATTTTTATTACAACGATACTTAGGACCTTTTTCAAAAACGCAGCGTATGCAAGGATCACTGACAATATTCAAATCATCACAAATAAGGTGCCCAAAATGACGATTCTTAAAGGGACTATCCCAGCAGTCTCATTGTTTACTATAATTTGAGTCATCAGTGAGACATATATACTGTATGTCCGTAATTAAAAATACGAGAGCTAACAGGTTTATTGTATTCGACGGCTATCGAAGGTATGAAGAATTTCAATAATTTGGGATCATGTGACCAAACATTACACAGCAGGTCGCTTGATTTAAAAATTTCACCTAGTCTTGTAGTGTCATATTCTCTGTGCATGAACCGTACAACCATGTACTGTTTGTTAGTTTTCCTGCTACGAGATTTATTAGAGTTTTTAAGATCTCCACAGTATCTTATAAGATCAGTCACAGTCTCTCTGGTACATCTAAATCTGGGTTTGCGAATGCAATAACAAGCTTACCAAAATCCCTTCTATTACAAAAAATACAATGTTGCAAATTTTTCTGCGAAAAGCAATGTCGTCTTTATTACAAAGAGCTCTAAGGTATCTGCGCAACGTTGTGATACTTATTCATATTAAGTAGTCTACATCCTAGCCTGTTTTTAAATTTAGGGTAACGATTTCTTGTCATCAATTTCGGCGAATTTATCATTCAAACCATAAGGTTTCTTAGTCAGAAGGCGAGCAATCCAGTATGTTTTTCGAGATCTTTTATAACTAGCTATGACTTCTTGGAATATGATAATGTCATCAAGCTTTTATATAATCTGAATTATCTTGTTGCTGACATTAGAACGTTCGTTGTTAAAGTGGCCGCTACGTGGTGTGCTATGTTTCTTATTTTTCTTAGTAACGGGGTTCCTAAATTCCTTAAATTTATCGTTGAATGATCTAGCAGTTTCGCCAAAATATTGTACACTACATTTTTTATGTGATTACATAATGTTTCTTGTTTTACATTCCAAGATAGATCATTTGCGGTTAGTATTTCTGATGGTGTTGTAATCGAGAACCAAAAACATATCTTATAAATAAGATGAAGTAATGGTAAGCCCTGGTTGTACGATTACAGGTGATACATTTTTATTGCACATAAATTTTCGCTACGTTGAAAAATATGTCATCCGTAGTTGTTGAGAAATATCCATAAGTGCTGTGGTAGGCGGAACAGGTGCTGTAACCCATGCCCGCCACCATAGTCTTCAGTAACAGATAACCGGGATTTTGCGATAGCCAAGATACAGAAGGCAGACTGTATTCCATCGGAAATTAAGCTCAATGACCCTAAAGCCGCTGAAAATATGTGAAATGGTATGAGATACTCGTGCTGGACTCTAGGTAACATAACCAAATCGTCGTATTCAGCCTACCGAAAAACTTATATATACTATTCTTGATGCCCTGTACGCAGTACGTAACCAAACAACTGAAGACAGACTATATTCGGGATATCGGGTTCATTGACCCTAAACCTATTGAAAGCCCATGACAAGGCATGAAATATTCACGCTGGATACTAGCTAATCAAACCATTGTATTCAGCTGTCAGAAAAAACCTATATTATAAAGACACACAATGAAAACAGACTAAATTTTGGAAATCGGGTTTCGGCGACCGTAAAACCCTTAAAACCCTATGAAAAGGCATAATATAGTCGAGTTGGTCTCTAAATAGCAAACCCATCGTGCTTGATAACCTAATAGGTACTCATTGTAAGGTAAATAACACGCCATAGTATGATGAAATTTAAAAAATCGCTATTTTTTGCAGAGTCGACGAACCATATTCGCCACAGCGGCCCAGGGAGTGTTCCCACAAAAAGTCGTGGTCATTAAAGGTCTAGATCTCGATGAACTGATTCTGCAATTTGTAGATCATTTCGATGCGAAGCCTGTGTCGCGAGACATAAGCTGCGAAACACTTGTGAGGTAAGGCCAGATTTGGCAAAGAACCCTTAAAAACCTTTTTGCCATTTAACCCGGAAGATGGGGCCGGGGGTGTTCGCGTTCAAACTCAAAGGCACATCGTCATCGCTTTGTCGATCAAACTAAAAAATTTATCGAAATCCGTCTATCCGAAAATGCGTTATGAATCACAGCGACAGACAAAAAAATTTATCACGATTTTCTCCGCTGGCGCCTAACTGAAACTCCGCTCTCTCCGTTTCAATAATCTTTAAAGCTGTTTGTATAATAAACGCACCTGTTCATTATACGTTCAAGAATAAAGGAGCCAAGGCCAGATCCAGTACCTCCAGCAATCGAATGGCATAAAACAAATCCCTATAAACAGATAGTGTATTGTGTATATTTACAATGACCCCAACAGTTATCCATCTGTTGCATAAACAATGTGATTATTGCTCTACAGTACACCTTTCCAAGTTAGACTTCCGATCCACACTTTCGTGGCAATCACAGCCAGAGTTGCCGAAGCACAGGCCGCGAATGGATGCCAGTTCCGACATGGAAACTCTGTTTTCCTGCCGAACAAGCTCAAATCCATTTTACAGGTGGGTCTTCTGGAGCAAAAGGTCTTTAGTGACTTGTTCCAGATCCCAGAAGATTATTCATAGACAGTCTCGAAAACGCGGCCTTATGACTGTAATACCCCAGCTTCTGGTAAATGCTCCATACGACTACATCATATGACACATAATAAGCCATAAATTCATACGATTTATAATTTATTAGCACAACTAATTAAATTAACCAATGTTTATGATAAACATGAAATTGAAAAATTTATTGGAAAAGTTACGGATCAGGAACGAACTACCTAGTAGCGAAATATTTTTTTCGTTTTTATGGTATAAGTTTAAAAGAATGTATAAAAATGTATACGTATTGGTATTGGCAGCAAAGGTGGGACAACTGCATGTCTGACCTAAATCCATCGGAAGTTTGCTGTAATCAATAATGTAACTTGGTATTTTGATAATGAGTGGGTCTCTTTTGTTTTTAAACATTAATTACCACTATTTCTAATGCTTGCTAACACGTAGTTTTATAGCTTGAAAATACATGCACGGCAGTAAAACTGAAAATATGGCAATACTTAGTACTTTTAAGCAACATTTATGCCCCCATTTTGAAATTTCCCCCGAGAATGAACATGGGGGCCCCGAAGTTTCCCCCGCCCCACTTTTCGGAGGGTTGTGGACAGGTCAGTGGTAGGATTCATTATGGCCAGCATTTCTAGTCTGAAGCGTTTGGCAAGAGTTATCACGTAAACAGTGAAAAAACCTTAGATGGCCAAACTGAAAGTCTTGAATTCGCGTCGGTTTTCTGAAAATTTGGGCAGGACACCATTGTGGCACCGGAAACACAAAGCTATTAGTATAATTACAGTACAGCAAAATCTTCGAAACTTCATCAAGCCATTATGACTTCTGAACGCCACAGACAAATAACAATAATTTTTAGTCAAATATTTTCTGAAGAAACTCCGTTCACTACTATCGTTCCGTTTCAATAAGATAACAAGTTATTATGAAACAAAATGCCCACACAATGGTGTAACCAAGAAATATATTTAAAATAGCGTTTTATGGTCAAGATTTTAATATGCATTTTCCTCATTTCAAGTACGCTTCTTACAAATCATTTCGCCTAGACGATAAATTATTTCTACGCTGGAAAAACGCTGGTACAATAATGTTTTACTTTAACAGATGGTTGTTTACAGTTTTATCAACCAATAATGTATCATTATGCTAAATTTGACAATGATTTATTGTATACCTGCTTATCGAGCAGGTTACTATTTTAAAACGGAGAGCCAGGTGCTAAATAAATAACATTCTCCAAATTCTACAGTCTAATAAATGCAAAGGGAAAATTACCGTCCAAAATTTTTAGTTATACTGAACACATCTACTTGCCATATTTATATTGATTAATACGGCAAATTCCTCAACTTTAATATAATTTTTGTCAGAAAAAAACTTCTTAAACATTTGCTAAAGTCTTCTGGTTTAGTAGACAATTTGGCGCTCTCTGCAAAAATTGGACTAGCGACATTACATTCTCGAAAACGTTACGCTCACTAAAAACTCAGCAAACTAATCATAAATTTATCTCTGAACATTTCCAAACACGCAGTCGAACATAATACTGTACATTCTGCTACTGTTAATAATTTATTATAGTCAAAATGAAAACAAAAAGTAAGCTCAAGCTTCTAAATAATATACATAAAGGATATAAAATGAAAAAGTACAAATTATGATCATTAAACGAACCGAAGCAAAAACAGTAAGTTGATCTCGTTTCAGATAAAACAAGCGGCAGCCTAATAGGCTCCAGCGGGCTCTGTAGCAATAGGGGCTCTCCGGGTGAAGGCTGGCCTTGAGTTCGGAGGGGGTGAAGGTCAAAAGGGCGAGGGATGGCAAATATTTTATATATTATATATATTACATACACTACATATTAATATATGTATAGAATGTATATATTTACATATATGCCGCTTTATATCGATGTACGCGTCAGTATTACTGAATTATTTGACTGAGATGGGCAAAAAATAGAACCCTTTTGCTAAAATTGAACCTTACGTAGGTCGGAGACAAAAATTCTTCGCGATCAAAATCAAAAAATTTTGGGGCTCAAACTTTCCAGGACTGGTGGCCATTTGGAGTCAGTTGTCAGAATTGAGGTGTTTATTACCCTCACTTAAAAATCCCTGTAGCGAAGCCCAAATTTCTTAAAGCCAAAGAATAATAATCTTAAAAAGATGATCAAATAATGCAAACCTAAAATGTGGCTATACCATTTCGAAGTATCAATCGTGATTTCATAGCGTGATGTCAACAGAATAATTTTAATATTGTATTTTGTTTCGATTTTTTTATTCATTTAAAGAGAAGCATTTTTAGTTAAAGTTCAGTCACGGATTCCTATACGAACGACAAACAAAAACAATGTGACAGTTACTTATAAAAATCATTATAAAAGAAAGTTTCTAACCTCAAGACTATCGGTATTTTCAGCCTCACGATCCAAGATATCAAATATTTCTTCACACACTTCTCTACCCTAAAATAAAGCTGGCTATGATATATTTTTATCATTGTAACATAGGCACAGCACCTGTCGTCATACTTAACATCCGTGATACCAGCCACTTGGCACGAGCAATTTTTAGAAATAGAAAATTATATTTCACATTCATTCCCCCGAACATGTTATAAAAATTCCAAACAAAACAAGACATCATTCATTCTTTTGCATCGTCATTTCGGGAAGTCTAAATCAACAACTGTGGTAGCAACTTTCATGACTTGTTCCCAGAACAGACTGACCCTCTTTAACAAAACGAAAAATCTTATTTTATCTATATTTTACCAAATATTTCCATGGTTTTATCCTAAACGTTTTCGCAATTGTCAGTTTATTCTGTTACGTAGTCACCTCGCTTTTTGCCAGAATGTTCCATTTTAACTAAGGTAGATAGATGCAATGTTATATGCGGCAACTACTGTAACATGCGTGCAGCGAGATCGTAAAAATATATGCTAGAACCAACTCTAGCCAGAATCTGTTATATTAGAAAGGACGCCAGCTTAAATAAAACTGAGTAGAATTTGTTGCGTTTTGTAGAATTAATTCTGCTAAAGTATATTTAAGATCATTGGACTGTTTAAAATGTCCAATAAATTCTACTACAATAAATTCTGGAAATTTCGATTTAAATTAACTTGACCTGATTTTACCTAGATTTATTTTGATAGATTCGATTCTAGCAAAATAAGTGGTACAATCAAATCCATATACATAATCGATTGTAGCAGCCTTTTACCATCTGCAGTGCACGCATCTAACAGTAGTCGCTGCAATGAAAAAACATATATAAAACAACTTTGGCCAAATAGACTTAAATTTTTAAAAAAACAAAAACAATCTTACCTGACTAAATCCGACAGCCCAATTGTTTCCAGCACCACCACCGCTCTTGGTAAGATATATATTCTCACGATTATACAATTTGGCATATTCACTGTTGAGTATTGAATTGATAACACGAGGTTCAAGATCGAGCAGTACTGCGCGCGGGATATAATGATCGTCGTCAGCCTATGCCAATAGTAATGACACAGGGAATGTTGCTATTATCATCATTAAATACTGTGAACTAGCATTCATCCAAAATTTACAAAGCCACGTTAAATATCTTAAAGTTTTTCGAGTTTAACGAAAAACGCATATCACAAATTATTTATCCAAAAAATGAATCTATACAACATCCAAAACTATAAGCACACAAGGTCGGTCAGTAGTTTTGTCTGTTTTTGTTAATGCAGGCGAAGGTCCAACACCGGCCTGCAACCTGCCGAAATCAAACCGAGAACTAACAGGATTTATGCGTTATCCCGGCAACTCTATAATTTTTATACCTGGTGTAGTTTAACTTTTTGGCTAATATCATTTAAAAATTGCCTTTTGCATAATATTTATCAATTTAGCTGCGTTCTCATAAGGCTAATTATTGTGCAAAAGCTGACAAGTCAACTTTTTCGTTTTTGCGCATTCCTAGCACCCCCTCCCCCTGAAGTTTTCCAGTCGGCGAGCCAGTTGAAAAAGCCATAGCGATATATTAAAAGATCAGGTTTAAAATAGAGGATACTTTACGCTATTCTGACTTAATGAACTCATTTTTAATAAGCTGATATTATTGAGATATCACAAACTACTTTCGTAATAAATTTTATTGAATTTTTCAAAAACCCGGAACCATAAGCTACACAAAACAAGCTTTTCAGAAATCTAATAATTTAGTTTTTTTCCGAAATTTCCTGCGCAATCGGACAATATTTTCGCAAAAGTTAGCTCAAGAATATTCAAACTTCACTTGGGTATAAAAATCAAACAATACTTGAATAAAACACATTAATCTGATCTTTCTTTGAACATTGTTCCTTTATCAAAACTTACACATATTTGACTAGCATTTTAGCTAGAAAAAATACCAACTTCAATACACTGATTCCATTTTATTTTGACACATTAAACCAATAACCAGCTTTGTACCTGGTCACAGTAGCCGCTAAATCCCACAATAGTCTATGCACCAACTCCAGTCTTCGCTGTATGCACAATAATTACTCGCGAAAGCTGTAGCAAATGGATACGATTTACGCAATTAAACGACATGCGCCTTATACATACTTTACTTGCTAAATAGTAGTATTGCCTTACTTGATAAAAATATACATCCTTCCTGTCGTTGCTGCCAACCGCAAAGTCTTGCAAAATTCCTTCTAAAACATTAACAAAGTATCCAAAACGCGAAAAAAAATGACATACAGTAATATGTAGATTACCGTTGTGTTACCCTACGCATGTACATAATAAAACCATTACCTATGTTAATTTGAATTTTTGGCTGATCGTATGGCTATAAAGTTCAAATATTTTAAGTCATCGACTGAGTTGATAAAAAAGCTTAGCGTTAGGAGTTTCTATTTTAAATTTGACCTTCGCGTTTCCTTGAAAATTTTATTTTAATCCGAAATTCCATGTCATCCAAATAACCGGAAGACAAACGCGACACAGTGATCTAGCGAGCCATCGCGGTGAGAAATCGTAAGGTGCAGCAAAACTTAATCAGTAGGTCTTTTTTGGCGTTTTCAGTCGTTTTTCTCTGAGCAGTAAATATATATGTGGGCGAATAACGTATAGACAAATTATAAAATTGGTAGAGCACTAATTTTTTTATACTTATTTATCAATCCTAGTTTTAGAGGTCATTCATAAAAACTGCCTAAAGACAAACGCGACACACGGATCAGCGAGCCATCGCGGTGAGAGATCAGGGGTGCAACAAAAAATGTCAGTACCTTTTTTGGCGTTTTCAGTCGTTTTTCTACCAGTAAATATATGTGGGCGAATAGAAAACGTATAGACAAAATCAGGAAATCGGTAGAGCACTAAATTTTTTACATGATTTATCAATCCGAAATTCCATGTCATTCAAATAACCTGGACCACACCCCCGATGGAGCCGCCCCAGCGAGCCGTCGCGGCGTGAGATCAGGGGTGCAACAAAACGTCAGTTCCTTTTTGGCGGTTTCAGTCGTTTTTCTACCAGTAAATAAATTACGCAATGTCTTCGACTAACGTATAGACACATTATAAAATTTTTCGTGAAGCACAAATTTTTTTACACTAATTTATCAAATATTTCTCTTCGCAATACGCTTTTACAATAGCATGTTGTACATTTTTGTCTCTATACTTGTGGTTCACCGGGGGAAAATAAATAATTAACCAAGATAAATTAAACAAACTGGGCCTTGGGTAGCGAGGTGGCTAGAAATGCAACAACACCCGCCTAGTGCCGCGTGGAGCCGAAAATTCCATAACTTTGACGTTTGACCCACCAATTCATCTTCACCAATAAAAAACTACTTCTGTGTGGTAAAATTTAAAATATTCAGAATTTTCCAAGAAACTTAAATCTGGTGGCGCTTGATAAAATTGTGTAGTCACTAACACTATAAAAACATTATGTAACTAACTAAAATGATAAATCGTTAAAAATAGAATATTTTGCAAAATGTTTTTTAAAAAGCGCTAATGTCATTTCTTCTAGAATAATATGATAATCATCAAATTCTGTAAACAAATGCAAATTATTTGTACTGATGCTTCTTGTAACGTTAATAATGTTATTGGTTTTGTGTACTTTTTATTATTAAAAAAATTTACTGGCTGCAGGGAAACGCTATACGGATTTGGCGCCTGACGGGGTTTTACAGGTTTCTGTTTTCAACTTTGCTCATCGCCCTCAGAGGAACAATACTTTGGCAGAAAAATATTTATTTCTCGCCAATTTAATATGTTTCTAGTTGAATAATTGTTTCTAATAATACTCCTTGAATGATAACCCTGCAACATATTCTTCGAGGAAAGCGCTAAAAATCAATCTGATCTTATATTATACGCAGTGGTGTGACTGAGTGTTAGAGTCATACAACTTCTTCCTTATGGGAGCTTTGCTCGTTTATGGATGGTGTTCGTGGTTTAACCATATCAATCGTAATGTGGTATGTATAACCAAGAAATAATTTCACCTTGTTTTCATGCCTCAAATATTGCATTTTATATCCGGTTTCGCAGTTTAGGCTTGGGTAATGTACAAGCTTTTAACTTATCCTTGTAATTCATATAATTTAGCTCTTTAACGTAAAGGTACATTAAAGCAATCCAGGTAAATATGCCTCGTGGCCTGATTACGATTCAGTTGGGCCAATGTGGCAACCAGATAGGAATGGAATTTTGGAAAACGTTGTGTGCCGAACATGGTATTAGCTCAGGTTAGTAAAGTAGTGCTGATCTATGAATTATTTCGTTTTTACAGTTTAAATAGTATTAACAACCATGGGTGCATTGTGAAAGTTTTGTAGAGTATATCACTCAGTCGTAGTTATGTATATATTTTGCTTTGCCTTATGACTTGGTCCTTTTTGGCTTACCGCGAAGGATGACAAGTTACACCTCTCAAGGTTTTCCGGGTGTATTTGTTTCCGCTTTAGAGATTTTTGCTTGATCCCGACTATCCCCTTAAGGTTATCAGAGCGGAGTGTAATGTAATGGAGATTGTGTGTCGCATGGGTGAAAGCTTTTTAATTCCGTGCCTGTGTGATCGGCCATAACTCGGGAACGACAACTGCTTTTCACTATGTTGGCTCATTCCAACCGGCATAGTCGATGTACCGTGTACTTCCCGAGTGCTTTTTGATTTAAGGTCTGGTTCCGGGGTCAGAGGTCAAAATCAGTGTTTTTACCCCATTTTACTACCCTACATGGAGGTAAGGTTATATTTATCTTTCGATTGTTTCTCTATTTCGTAGTAAAATAAATACCGATGCCCCTTATTTGTTTTTCGACTACAGCTCCGGTTATGGGGTTTGAGGTATGGCACCCTCATGGTTCCTCGACTCACAATTCGAAAATTTGTTCTGATGTCCTGGGCGGCTGAAAAGTTTCACCTGGGGGTTATGGGGTATGGGAAACTCATTGCGACCCATGGATACTGGGTATGGCGCCCCCTTGTTTTCGAGCCAAAATTCCTGATTTTATTGTGACGTCCTGGTGAAGCTGATAGCTTGCACTTAGGGGTTTTCTGGCGTGGGAAATTTATTGCCGGTGTTAGTTTTGGTTTAACTAGTGCGATATTGTGTGATATCCACATTATAGCATATCAACGTATGCTATCGAGAGCTGATTGCCTGTGCACGCAAAAGGCGTAGGTGTACCTATGCTTCACAACGCTTTGCAACCTCGATAGAGTTATTAGTTAGAATGGATTTCGTTATCCCCCAATCAACTCCACAGACCCTTGGGGGTAGAACATACTATAACGAAGAGTCTTAGGGAATTATAAATACCACCTACATATGGTGTGCGATGCCACTACCTTTCTTGGGTGCGTTAGCAGAAAACCGATTACATCATTGGAAAAGGCAAAGTACATGACTTCTACAGAATTTAATCACTGACGACGCTCGGTATAGCTCGCAGTGTTTTGTATTTTATAAGTTTGAGTTCTCTCTGTTTAACATAGCTGTCGTAATATGTATAATGTTTGAAGTTTATTACGATTATACAATTTTTTTTATGGTGCTTACTTGGTTGGAAATATTTTATTTATTGGTGCCATGTGGCAAGTCATAATGAACGAAAAGCTAGTGTCGAATGCCATTATTGATGTTGTGTATGTCGCTATCAAACCATCGTCTTGAACGCATTTTACCGCAGTTTCAAAATACTTGAAAGTTATTGAAATTTGACGTTACCTTTGCCTCGCGCAGTGTCATATTTGAACCGCGGTCCATTCCGGACCGAAAAATTTCTTCAATTAGCATCACAACAAATAATTTGCATTTGTTTACAGAATTTGATGATTATCATATTATACTAGATACCGTTGGGTTTCCACTGTTTAAGAAACATTTTGCGACGTATGCTATATTTAACAATTTCTAGTTTAGTCATTACATAATGTTTTTATAGTGTTAGTGACTACACAATTTTATCGACGCCACCAGTCTTAAGTTATTTCAAAAATATTGAATATTTTAAATTTACCACAACGAAATAATTGCTTATTGCTGAATAAAATTGGTGAGACTGGCGACGTAGAACTTGTGGAATTTTCGGCTCCACGCGGCACTAGGCGGGTGTTGTTGGTTCTAGCCACCTCGCTACCGAGGCCCACTTTGTTTAATTTATCTTGGTTAATTATTTATTTTCCCCGGTGAACCACAAGTATAGACAAAAATGTACAACATGCTATTGTAAAAGCATATTGCGAAGCGAAATATTTGATAAATCATGTAAAAAAATTTGTGCTTTACGAATTTTATAATGTGTCTATACGTCATTCGCCCACATACATAATTTATTTACTGGTAGAAAAACGACTGAAAACGCCAAAAAGGTACTGACGTTTTGTTGCACCCCTGATCTCTCACCGCGACGGCTCGCTAGATCACTCCATCGCGTTTGTCTTCCGGTTATTTGAATGACATGGAATTTCGGATTGATAAATCATGTAAAAAAATTAGTGCTCTACCAATTTTATGATTTGTCTATACGTCATTCGCCCACATATATATTTACTGGTAGAAAAACGACTGAAAACGCCAAAAAAGGTACTGACGTTTTGTTGCACCCCTGATCTCTCACCGCGATGGCTCGCTAGATCACTGTGTCGCGTTTGTCTTCCGGTTATTTGAATGACCTGGAATTTCGGATTGATAAATCATGTAAAAAAATTAGTGCTCTACCAATTTTATAATTTGTCTATACGTCATTCGCCCACATATATATTTACTGCTAGAAAAACGACTGAAAACGCCAAAAAAGATACTGACGTTTTGCTGCACCCCTGATCTCTCACCGCGATGGCTCGCTAGATCACTGTGTCGCGTTTGTCTTCCGGTTATTTGGATGACATGGAATTTCGGATTAAAATAAAATTTTCAAGGAAACGCGAAGGTCAAATTTAAAATAGAAACTCCTAGCAA
>JASANE010026850.1:0-10471 GCA_030248225.1 Trileptium ribeirensis
ATATTGGCCTGTGTTGCACAACAGCAGAGCGGTTGAGTTATTGCTGCGTCAAAAGCAGCTAGTTGCTACTGTAGCAACAATATAATGCTCGCTGAGTTTGATAATGGTGCCACTGGACTCCTTCTCCAGTTTGATATTGGTGCCCTCAGCCAGCTTGATATTGGTTCCCCCTCCAATCTGATATTGGTGTCCCCTCCAGTTTGATATTTGTGCCAACTCCAGTTTTATATTGGTGCCCCCTTCCAGTTTGATAGTGGTGCCCCCTCCAGTTTGATAGTGC
This sequence comes from Trileptium ribeirensis, assembly GCA_030248225.1. Classification (NCBI taxonomy): domain Eukaryota; kingdom Metazoa; phylum Nematoda; class Enoplea; order Enoplida; family Thoracostomopsidae; genus Trileptium; species Trileptium ribeirensis. The sequence continues at coordinate 281 of JASANE010026850.1, forward strand.
TGCCCCACGCCAGTTTAATACTGCAGGTTGGCTGGCGCGGGCTGAAGCTAAGGAAGAGTTAATGTAAAAAGTTATACTGTTAAGTTGGGTTAGATAACAAAACCATTGGTATTCAGCGTGCTTGATAACCTAACAGATACTCGTTGTGGCAAAATTTGCGAATTTGAAAAATGGATATTTCCAAAATGACAAAGGGTCGATGAACCATATTCAGGCCCACAGCGGCCCTAGGAGTGGTCTCACAAAAAGTGTTTCTCAAGAAGCTTGTAGATCTCGAGGAGCTGATTCCACTTTTCGATTTGAAACCTGTGTCGCGAACAGTGGTACCTGTATAACCAGATTCGGCAAACCACTCTTTAAAGCCAGTTTTTGCCATCCAGAAAATGAGGGGGAAATGGCTTCCTAGTTTATGTGGAATCTAAGGCATTTTGATGTCTTAAGCCAGTGGAAACCACATCTTAAAATAAAATCCACCATTCAGATATATGGCTACAGCGTGTGTAGCTGTGATTTGTGCGCCTGTTTGTTCACATATATAAGTGAATACCCCATTTCAGACTGGAACTCAGCACTGTCTAAATTCAGTACAAAGCATTGACAGTGTATTACAATATTATGTTTGAAACCATTTTTAATTAAAAAATCAATTCTCTTTTTATGTCAACGATAATTCTGCCCTAGTTACTTAGGATTGCTGATCGAACCTACGTAGAGTTGCAGTTGCAGCTTAAATGGTATTGTTAAGTTTAGATGGTTCAAATATTACTATAAACGCGCTCTTTCAAAATACCCATTATATTCCAATATTTGCGGAAAATTATGATCCAACACAGTGTTGTATATTCTCAATAATGTGATACCTACTGTTTTCTTTCGCCGCACATTGTATTTAAACTATTTGTACACTTCATTAAAGACCAAGTTTATCGAAATACCATGCTAACTTTATTGTATAAATTTTAAAATAACAAAACAATATAGGCTTTACGCAGTCATATAAATGTTAATAAGGGAAACTTCGATGCCGGTGACAGAATTTGCTCAAAATTGTCAAACAGAATATGGTATTAACATTAAGAATATAATTCTCATTTGCACACATTGAAAGGGTGACATGAATTGCATTGCAATCTGCAAACACATAAAATTTTACGAAAATAACAGAATCCCTACGAATCTAACTATATAAGCGTTGAATGGCTATTACAAGAGAAATATCGTTATTACGAATAGAAGATGATATATAACTACTGCAGCTTCTTGAAAACATAACAGCTCAAAGGTTTTAAGTTTTAGTGGAAAATTTGCGCCAATTTACAGCAAAATCAATGGTAATAAACTTCCATCCATCTATCCGTTCCTGTGCTATACGCTGTAAAGTAATTTTGTAATTGGCATTCATTCATCCAGAAATGAAACTCCGCATTCATTCAGTAATAAAAAGGATAAGCTCTCAAATGGCTTAACAAAAGAAATTGACGAAACATATAACAGTTCAACCGCATAACCCATGCTATAGTACTAAAATTTTTGTAGCATCAGCGATAACTTCATAGCGGATGGGTCGTGTAAATATTGTTAAAATTTCAACTATCCATGCATAGTATCTTGAACATAACGGCATGTACGAGTGAGAGTAAAGGTATGTGCAAGAGACCAATACAATGCGGTAAACCGTGAATATTTTGTTCCAATACAAACACTAGCAATACCAAAAGAACAGGCGAAAAATCAAAACAACAGGTTGGAACGGTGTGAACTAGTTCACCTAAACTTCGCCCAAAATATAAAATTATCAATTTTGGAAGTTTTTACCACAACGAGTGTCTGTCAGAATATCAAGCAGGCTAATTACAACGGTTTGGTTATCTAGTCCAGCTTTACAATATTATAACTTTTCACTTTAACTCTTCTTTAGCTTCATCCAGCGCCAGATTGCATCATGTTTAAATTTACAGAGGGGACCCCAACATCAAACTAAAAGGGCAACCAATATCAAACTGGAGGAGGGAACCAATATCAAACTCAGCGAGCATTATATTGTTACTACAATACCAGCTATATAATATTATTGTAATGGCAATATTTTAGCTTGTGCTATTGATTGCGCTATGTTTGCAATAACATAATGGCAGGACAATATTGTTTTTTTACAACATTGTCGCTGCAATAGCTTTCGGTGTGCAATTCGTGCACGCATTTCTCTGTGAATGATGCATTATTTAACATGTGTGCACTGAATCGACGGCTGGCTATCCGCATTGTAGTGGATCCGCCTCTGATTGGTCCACATTTAATGTAGCTCAGCATCTATTTCTGTTCTCTTATGATACATTATCTGTGGTAGCGGTGTACCGATGGTGATATTTATATCGTTGCTGGTATAGTATATTTCTATTTGCCCGCTGTAGTATTCGTTGTTAACCGCATATTTTGTTTTATTAAATGTACTTCACAATTTAAATAGTGCTATTGTATAGTTCTGTTGGCTGAATACTAGTATCAATATATTTGGTTTTATTCTCTATTTGAACTTAGTTCCATTCGATTTTTCTACTGAATTTAAGTAATTAATTTTGTTATTTAGATTATTTAATTGGTACCCCGAATTACTATCTTGTATACAGATATGGCCCCCTTTCAATCTTAAAATATTTTAATACACCAGGATAGCGATTGAAATATTTTGTAACTAATTTGCATAAATTTGCTGGCAAGTAAGCTCTATAATTAAGACTTAGCAAAAATCTAAATCTGAAATTTCAAGGATAGGTGGCTGAGCTCAGTCAGGTAAACTACATATCTTCCAGTCAGCCTGACACGCTGAAATAAGATCAGTTATTCTTAATCAACTCTACCGAGTTCAGTGACTTTTGTTGACGCTGTGCATTTGTTCATTTCGCAACACGTTTTCAATATATTTGATAATTTTCAATCAAAATGTTTTCGTTTATTTCCGCTTTGGTTATGACCTAAATATAATTACTAGAATATTGCTTGAAATACCTGTTAGCTCTGGGCTCTGTGCCCTCATGGCCTCGTCGTCGTTAGGTTACCCTAAGAAGTAACGATAGCTATTAGGTAACAGTCAGGTCTTCTGACTTTCTGATTACGGATTCGTTCTGGTATTATTAGGAACATGTTTCTTCTTTTCCAGTTTCTGGACGGAGCCTCTAGACAGGACTGATTTTTCCGATTTTCGTTATTTTCTACCACCCGTTCTTGGAGCGTCTGTTCCTTAAGATTGCTCCATTGCCCAAAGCGGCAGCATTACCACTTTCCACAGGGTTAACGGGCGTTACTTTCGTGTGCTAAAGCTCGCCTAAGGGTACTTAGAGAGCTCGTAGACTGGGGAAATTTTGGGTTTGAGCGACCACAAGGCACACCCTTTGCATCAGCCCACTCATTGTTGACAACCCAGGGTTCCTTGGTTACTTTGCTGTTTTCCATGACCTAAGCTGTTAGGCTTGCAAGATAACCGACATTTACCTCGTTTATTTCAGGTTGCACAATCGTTTTTTTACAGCGGAGCAGTCAAAATTTATGCAAAACTTATAACATCTTATGGTCAAAAATTAATACAAAATTTTTATACCTTCCAAGTATAAACATGGTAACAGAATTTCCAATAATTGTGTTAATTTGTTCTTAACCACTTTTCACGGAACTTGTTATGCGCGACTAAACTCATCCTGCGCCCACTTACAATCCTATTTTATAAAACACGATGTCGAATCCATATCCATTGTTAAGGAGCTAACAAAACAAACGGTTCCATTCACTGCTAGCTTAGAAGTGGTGATTTACAATCGGCCAAGGATAGTTCTATGACGATTATAAATTTTCAGTGGGGATTTGTCTCTGTTCGCGAACAAATTCAATGCAAATGTGACAGGGCAAGAGAAGGGTCATGTACTTTATCAGTGATTGTTCGCGATCGTAACATTTTAACAAAAGCGATCAACTTTCGTTCATAAACAATTTGAGTGTTCGCGAACAAAAAATGGCCAATTTTTGCTTCAGAAGATAGAGTTCGATAACGCATATTTATCTAAAAAACAAAATAGGATAGTCGTTGGGAGCAGGTTAAGTTTTAGTCGCGCATTATAGAACAAAGCTGGTGCTTGCCTTGCCAGTTGTAACAACCCTAGCTCTGTTTTATTAAACCTCGGACGTTTTGTTATAACGCAGAGTCGTTGATTCGTAGGCGAAATTCAGCTACGTTGTTAACTGTCAGATTTGAGAAATTAGTTGTAACTGATCTCGGGTAATCATTTTGAGGAAGAGAATTTCTGACGTCACTATCAAAATGTGGTTAAAATCTACCGTAGAAAAATACAAGTGGCTTCATAGAGAAAGTGACTCGGAGAGCACAATTTTCTCATTCTTCATGCTTGAGCATTAAAGGTTCTCGTTGAAAATTTTACATTGATTCAACGATAATGAAACCTAACCCTAACTTTGGGCAACTATAAATTTGGTGTTTAAAATTCTATTCGCTGGTTATAAATAATACGCGAGTAAACTTAAGGTGACCCCGCCCACCATTCTGTTTTGTATTTTTGCATAAAATTTGTTTCGGAACGCTTTTTGGACAATTGAAATTTTCGTAAAACTGTTAGCGAACACATCGCTAATCACTGATTGAAATATAACCATTTTGTGTTCGCGAAAATTAAAGTAAAATTACCCAAATTTTTGACAACGAAAATTTCTCGATTTGATTGTGACGTCACTTTGGCATTAAATTTGTTCGCGAACACTGAATAACTCAAATTTAAATGGTAATGCATTAGGGAACTGAATTTCTGCAAACGGAAATCCTCGAAATTCTGTTCGAACACAAGGTCTAATTTCTGCACTTGAATTTGATTTTGCTAATTTTCGGTTAGCGAAAAACGGAATGAAATTAAGCCTGTTTTCCGTAGCAAGGGTTTGCGATTCAAAATCGGTAATGACAAAATAGGATGGATGGCCGGGTCACCTTAAGTGTACTCACGCATTAAGCTTATAAATTTTTATTTTCACTTACCTTAAATTTGCTTTACAAACCTGTTCATAATTTTCTTCTACGTAAATAAAAATCTCGACGTTAAAAATCGTGTTATGGTTTAGGGCACATACAAACATGGTGTCCCTACATGAGCAACTACGTGTTTCAGCTAAAGTAATTTTAAAACCTAAAGGCAGTATCCAAACGGCTTTATAACACAGCCCAGTTGTCCCATATATAGTCAGACCAGACTGTTAAGACGTAGCTAGGACACGGCGCGCACAAAACAACGTAAATGAGCCATAAATTGGCATCCGAACGGGTGATATGGATAACGGCAGAACATTTGCTAGCGCCTGAGCATGGTCATTGAGACAGCAAATCGTATCTTAGTTTAAGAAGCTTGCTTCCTTTCTAAATGGTATCACACCATATTTCCCTTTTCGCTTCGTTGCCTTATAAATGTTTGCTTAAAAAATGATATGGCAGTCATCATGAGGCAAGCTTTGGTGAGTTAACTTTATTCTACACGATTGCCCATAAGTTTTAAAAATTTCATCTCAGAAGTTATAAAATTTCAGGGTTTATAACCGTTTTGCCTCTGCTCGATGAAGAACCACTATATTCGATGTAACAGTAAAATTCGGATAGCCGGTCGACGCAAGCAGTTGGATAGCATAAAAGGCCTACCGCCGTATTGCAACATTTGCGGCCATTTTAGACACATTGAGGGTGCATGGTGGTATTAGCGGGAAGGGCCAAAGACATCTCAAGCGAAAAGAATAAAAAACTTCGAAATTTCTTAAAAACTGCAACAATGATGCTAAACGATAACTTTTTGTTTGAGGGCAATAAATTTCAAAATGATCACACCAACGTGTGCCGCAACGATCCGCGGCCCAGGCACGGGGAAATAGATCAAAAGCAAATGCAACTCTGCACCGCAAATGAATCGCAATAGGATAATTAATTCAGGTGCTGCCACAACTGTGACAAAACAATATACTGCACTCAACGGATTCAAATATTTTCGATTAATTTGCATTCAGTGTACTCGCAAATACCCATACATGCCGACGGTCGGACATGCCAGGGGGAGGGGTAGAGGCCCCCACGGGGGGGGTCGTGGCTCGCGGCCATCTAAAGGGGGGGTAACCCCCCCTGGCCGGCCAAATTTGTCTAGGGGGGTCGGTCTCGTGAGGACCTTTTTTTGATCGTCGGATGTATATTTTTCACCTACGTGTTCAGTTTGTCTACATGCACCGCAAGAAACGCGAAGGCGCACATTGCGCACGTTTTTTCACCGTATTTATTGATCTACAGTAATTCTTTCAGTTATTTTAATCTATCTCTGCCTAAACTGGTGCCGATTCGGTCCCAGAACGCTCGTCAGGAATGACGTCTTTCAACATAAAGCTTTCCACAAATTTACAGCTGCATATGCACCACCAGCAACAAGCAGGCACAATTTGCGCAAGGTCTGTGCTGCGCACCCCGGGGGGGGGGGGTGCTGCGCACCCCCAGAGGGGGGTAACCCCCCTGGACTTTTAGGCCTCAGGGGGGGGTCCGGACCTCAGGGGGTTACCCCCCCCTACCCCCCCTGCCGGCATGTATGACCCATGCGTGAAGTATATTAAGAAAACGGCCTAGATGTTCCGGACGGTTTGTTCGAATTTGATGTACTGAATCAACATGTACCTGCTGTAGCATCACGCCATTCGATGCGGAAATCTTCCGGATCGCGAATAATACAGAACCGTAAGACCCTGCGGAATCGGTTCAATTGTGCTCGAACATTACAATATTTCGCGAAGACGGGCTATCGAGGAGACGATATCGCTTCCAAACAACGTGAGGCATTCAAGCCGTTTACAACACAGCTACTTAACGACTATGAAATCTGCTACGGGAAACTGAATTAATTGATGACTGACAACATACAGGTACTTTACTCGTTTTACTACGGCAAATCGAAATCCAAATTCGCCAGCAATTTTAGACGATCAGATGTTGGGCGATTGTACTCAGAATATATCTTTGATTTATTGGCGCGATTCAAAGGCGAACTGATGGGTTTACTACCGATTCACCACCAGGATGGGAACGGTTAGTGGAAATTTTCACGCAACCAGATTGGCAGCGGATCGAAGCTCAAATGTAGGAAAAGACTTATCTGATGAAACTGACGAAAAGAATCAAAGGATACCTTGCGACATCATTGTTACCTTTTATCAAGCAATAGATATTGAATCGACAACAACCAAATTTACAGTATCGTCTATAACTAGCTCCACACTGTCTTAACAACTATGCCGCAGACATCTCACCGTTGTCGTGACATATCTCACTGTTAAGTCGCATGATACTTTCTACCAGGTACTAGTATGGTCAAAAATTGGTAATAAACAAAAGATACCCAATGTTTTAGTATACTGCTTCTGATATTTAGCCGGAAACGAAGAATTCCTATGAGATCTGTATAGATACATAGGTCGAACAGTAACTGCAGGAATCGCTGTTAAAATAACGATGTCGAATGCACAATAGCGGAGAGATTATACTGGTTCTTAGGCATACAAGAGGACCGTATCCCGCAGAGGTTCGATCCCCTCGCCCTCGTGGCCTCGCCGACACCACTTTGTAGGTAACCTGCGCTCCCTAAGGCTGCAAACGTACCAACCCCCTCTCCCCTACAAGGCGTGTGCAAACGTTTATTTAAAAATAAGGAAAAATCAGAGGTATAAGCAAATATTAGGCGAAATTGGCAAAAATTGTGGCAAAATCGGGGCAATATTTGCGACAATGAAAAAATTAACAAAAAACATTTCCAAAAAATTTTCCAAAATTTATTTGTGACGACCTCCCCATTCGTAGACCGGCTGACCTGGTTATTTGGGACGATCTCCGACGGAGAGTCCGCTATCTTTCCTGGGACTTCGTATCTTGTGCGTATATGGGCTACATGTATCTAAATCTGCGATAATTTCGATGGCTTACCGGTCTTAGTTGTAACACTGCTTGACACATTTTCGCTCAGCTGTGTAAAATTCAGTTGAAAAAGGAAATTATTGTGCAAAGTAAATTCGGGCTGGGGAACACGAAGGAGGATCCCATAACTGAGTGTCCGATTCCAAACACAAACGAGAAAAACAAAATTGGAAAACAAATGTTAAAGAAAAATGAAAACGGAAAGGTAAGGATATTGAAAATAAGCGAGGAGAATGTAAATCGAGCAGAAGATACAAAAATGGTACGAAAAGAGCTTAGATGAAAAAGATGCTACTTAGGATATAAAGGATGTTGGACAACGTTGCTAAAAGGCAGAAAATGAATGAAAGGGAAGGGAGGGATGATAAAAAAGATAAGGTTGAAGAAGGAAAAGACCGGGATTGTAGGATGGGAACGGTTTGCATGAGTATCTACGAGGAATACATGAAAATCAAGAAATGATTCAGTAATACAGCTAATCGCATATAATTACTTAGCTAACAAGGAAATACAAACGCTTTTAGTCACAGAAGTTTTTTCTCTCGACTGTTTAGTACACCAGTGGGGCTCGCAGGGTCCAAACTTTCCCAAAAATCAGAAATTTCCACGTCCCAACCCAAAAATCTAAAATTTTACAAAATTATCTATTTATTGGTCCCTATTTCTTAACCTGCTAAATTTTGGAAGTTTATTATTTTTACTTATTTGCATATTTTGGTTCTCTTTCTTTTATTAGCAAAGCTATATTTAGCTTTCGCTTTGATCTTTTTGCAGTCTTATTTTATTGTTGCATAACGGTCTTTTCTCGGGATACGCGTAGACAATTACACGAATATTGTTTATTATACTTATATCTGGTTACCTATCTATCAAGTGTTAGAGTTTTGCGTTTCCGTTGCACAACGCGGAAGTTACGAGTTAGAGGATTATTAGTTTATTCGAATTTATATTTTGGCTGAATGTTTATTGTTTAGAAGGACACCGTAGTTGCTTAAAATCTAAAGAATTGCGTTGAGCCAGAGGGTTCGGAGCTTGTATTTCTTGCACTTGGATATCTAATGGAATCTTGAAGAACGGAGTCACATGACATAAATCTTTACATATAAGTACTTTTAATTTCTGATAATAAATAAATACGTATATTAGCTTCCTTATACAAACTGAAGTTGCATATAATGGTAAAAGGAGCTACAATGTGCTAATTACGTAATAGTAATAATTTAAAAGATCGGTCCCAAGCGTCGAGTGAGTGTACCCCAGGAGAGTAGCATCAGGTGGGTTCGGTGGTTAGTGTTGGGGCTGGTGCCTTCTTCACCACAAAATTTTTCTTTTTCTTTTTACTAAAGGCCGCCCCCACGCCGACCTGGTATTCCCTGTCGCCCTCGGCGTGGCATATGAGCGTAATGTGTACGGAAACATATATATATCCTACTATATACATACTATATATACTATATATAAATATAAACTAGCTATGTATTTACCTATAAATATATAAAATATATTATATCTAATAAAATCCCAAAATTCACCCATACCCATAAATTACCAAAAACCCAAATTTCATACTTAAAAACCTCCTAAAACCTATTCTTTCCTTTTAAATATCACTTTTCCCAACCCATACCCCATATTCACCCACCTTCTCCTTCTAAAACCAAAATTCTACCCAAAATTCATTTTTCTCCTTTTTCCTACTTTTTCTACCAAAATTCAAACCCCTCCCTCTCACCCAAATCTACACCAATCATCCTAAAATTTTCATATCTTTTTCCCATCACTACCCCTAACCACATATTAAACCCCTCCTTCCCCTTCTCTTTATTTCCTATAAATTTACTCTTTCCAAAAATGTTCTTTTTCTCCCCTTTCTCATATTTTTCAAACATCCCCCATTCCCTCAAAATTCAACCACTCCACCCCAAATTTTAATATCCTTTCTCTCTTACCACCCCTATTCATATATCTACCCCACCCCTTTCCCACCTATCTATTTTTCATAAATTTCTACTTTCCAAAATTCCCATTTTTCCCCAACTTTTCACATTTTTCAAACATTTCCCATTCCCTCAAATCTTAACCCCCACTCCTCAAAATTTAAATACAAACTCCCCTACCTACCCCCTTCACCATATTAAAATTTCACCATCCTCCTTTCTCTACTTTTCTTAAACCACACCCCACCATTTCACCCCTTTTCTCCTTTCAAA
>JASANE010026851.1:0-11825 GCA_030248225.1 Trileptium ribeirensis
GTAAAGTTATAACGTGCCTCCTGCTGATGTTAGATAGTTTTTTCACAATGTTAATCATAGCGAAAATCTAATCTATACAAGAACTTCGAGCTCCAAAACCAGCCTGCTTTTAACTCATTTTGTCGTTGGCGGCATTTTTTAATTCAATACATAATCGGCACAAAGATTTTTTCCGGAAACCAAAAGTGGCACTTCTCGCCAGTTGCTGGGGTTTGTTAAATCTCTCGTTTTCGGTAAAGTTTACAATAATAGCATTACTTTTCGTTGTTACTTCCTTTGTGTTTAAAATTTTATTAGAAATCTACAGTGTGCAAGACTGACTCACTCTACTTTTAATCCGTCAGCGATGATGATATCCATCTCAAGAGGTTTATTTTTCAAAATGTGAGTAGCTATTCGAACCAAATCTTCTACACAGCTGAAATATTTGTTGGCACTAGCAGGCCACCAACTGGATCTTCTATATTGGCTGAAATCGTTGTTGAAGGCCGATTCTAGGCGGTTTTGAAATATTCTTTCCATCTTTCGGTGAGTTTTGACCAGTGATCAAACTTCCAGCGTTGTCTTTTACTGATAAGGTAAGTTTTTCTACACTGTACTAATATCTGCTTCCTCTTAGCGTGCAGTGCAACTGTTTCCCTAGTCAGCAGATTCCTGAGCTTCTTCAGCTGAACTGTTAGGCCATGAGGTTATCATAGTATTTGTCGATGACGATGACATCTCTTGCTGTCTTCTTGCACCTTCCAGTTGATTATCTGATCCTTCAACCATCTGTGATCCTGTTTCAAAACGTTTCTTTCTTGTATTAGTTGCCATGTCGGGTCATCAATCCATTATTGCTTGGTCCTTTCACTTCCACACTTGCGCTATTTCTCAATAAAATATTGAATGCTCTTTCCAAGCATAATTACTACGTCTTCACACTTGGAAATCTTCATAGCACATACAGCCAGTTATGGAATTTCCACCTGAATGCTTCATTCACCTCGCTGTCTTTGCTCGCTCAGCTAGTTTGCTTGATTGAATCGCTCATGCAGTTTTTGACCGATGGTGTTGTTCACAAGTTTTACTCTCTATCGGGCAAAGGTGAGCGAGTGATCTGTGTCGATGTCTGTTGATTTCGATACTTTGACCGCCAATATACGACATCTTTGGTTCTTGCTTACAACTACGTGGTCAAATAGTGACTTATAACCATTAATACTTGTCCCTGTGTATTTATGGATATCAGCATGCCGAAAACTGGAAGTACTGATGAATAGGTTGCTGAAAAATTTGAAGCGAACGAAATGCTAGTGATTATTGTCCAATCTGTCAGTGCAATGGCGACTCATGCCTCCCTCATACAGTTTGCTTTCATTTCTAAGTTCATCAGTCATGTCCCCGATGAGTACGTTAATGTTGTGTTATAACAATAACAACAAATCTTGCAAAATATTGTGCAACTCGTCTATCTTTATATCTTCAGATGGTTCCATGGCGAACAGGACGCGATCTTGATTGCTTTTCATGAGCATACTTGAATTATGGTGTAAAAAGCGTCTAAATGATAAGTTCCAATTCCGTCAAACATTTTTCCGCTGTGCAGCTTAACATAGGACCAAATCCTTGGCGATTAATATCATTTGTCGTGCGAGATAAAAGAAGCGTTTACCTGACATGCGTGATGTGAAAGATGATCACAAAAGAGATGCCACAGAATATCATGGCTCACAAAATGCAATATGCTGACATAGTTCGTTACAGTAAAAAATTACAATATGCGTAGAGCAACACAATACCATCTACTATTCTATACATCTTTGCTAATGGTAGTTGTAACGAAAGTTGCCAAACTTGTGAAGGCATCTAACTTGTTAAACACTGACCAATAAGCATGTAGATCTTTTCAGGTCAATCGTGTTGTAGGAATTATTATTCTTATTCTGATGAGCAAATTATGAGCAATGATCGTTAAGTGACTGCCAAAAATCATGCCCTTCCTTGGGGATTTTCCCGGTTTAGGCGAGTCCCCGAGTTTGGTACATTTTCGCTGCCAATTTTAACGAAACATGTGCATAATTTAGCGGACATTATATTTTTTTAAATAAACCACACCCCAAACGATAGAAGCAAACGTGCATAGTAGTAATTAGCAGAAACATAGAGTACAAACACAGTTATGCGGATATGATTTGAACATTAAACTGCAATAAATTTAGGTTAAAATTCACTTTAGCCAAGCCAAAACACATACCGGTAAACGAAAATTATGAAACGCTGTCCATAGGTAAACCGCGTCCGATAAAGCTGTTAATGTTTATTAAACCAATTTAATTGATGTTGCCGCAGTAACATCTAAAATATACAAGTTAAAAGTATATATATACTACGTCGGCTAATCATTCGTTGTCGAAGATGATTTTTGAATCGATAGTAAAAAGTCATTGTCTGGATTTTGTCTGTGAGCTGCTAATCGGGCTTCAGAACGACTCTGGTGGCGGAAGTTGTCACAACTGAATTTGTGCGTGATTGGGCTGTATGACGCCTGGCATTGCCAGCGCGCGATGGGGATTTTGTTCTTGCTTCAACTATTTTAACCTAGTGTAGTGAGTACTCCAAACTGCACTATCATGCGCCTAGAGTCCCATAAATCTAGATTTATATTCACCGACAATGTTCCTCTTTGTGAGTTTGACCCTCAACCTTTGTCCATCGTTTTTCTGCTTTCCGTACTCAAGCTCGCTGAACAACACATTTTTTGCGTAGTCGATCATCTGACCTTCGAGAAATGTGACCGGCCCACCTGAGTTATTCTGCGGCAATGTGCGCTTCAACGATTGCCACGCATGCACGTTGGAGCAGGACATATGATATTTTTTCTTACCTTTTGATGTTTATAATTTTTCGAAGATGACAGAGCTGCATCAGACTGAGCTGCCTGACGTACTTCCGCTGCAATACGAACGTCCCTGTTGTGCACAATAAACATGTTAGAACTACTGCATTGTACACTTTCATTTTAGCTTTTAGTGTGTTGTTATTCCTGTATCACAGGCCAGTTGTATCCGAGTAAGCACAATGACTCAAGAGGAAAATAAAGAGATTTATTTGAAAACAACTAGAAAACAAAACAAGTAGACATAAACTGCAGAATCAGTGCTCTCGGTACTCACAGTACACTGACCACACTGATTACCGCTGCTGGGGAGCAGTATATACCCGAACACACACATTGCTACAACATTCGAGAATCATAGAAACATATTGAAATTTCTAGAATGATCTTCAGTCAATGTTGTAAACAGCGTCAGCATGGGAGTTTTCGAACACAATGTTTCCTCAGTGTAATCTGGAAACGTCTTCGTCATGAAAGGAAGTACCAAACGCTTTACAAACCGATTGAATTCTTCTGTTGATTAGTGCTTCTACTGAGCTGCCGTAGATGCCGAATTGACCGCTTGTCAGGTTCTGGTCATTAACTACTGGCTGCCTACACTGCATTCACACTGCTGACGCCATCACACAATCTTGTTTGATCCCGTGCTTAATCTTGCCAGAGCCGGACAGCAGAACTCAAATCATCCGAACGAACGATGAGTGAAACCGCTCGAGAGTTAAACCGACACCATTTCACCACAACTCTGTCCAATGGCGAGAGCGCTGAAAGGGAATGGCTAGCCTAGTCACCCGCTGCGGGTAATATTTACTGCTTCTGTTGTAGAATTATGTCTCCTGGGACGTCAGGTCTGTCCAACGTGGAAGGACACTCATTCTGGTCAAACTTCTAGAAGGTGTTGGCTCGCCGTGAAGTTTCTGCTGAGCATAGGAAATCGATTGCAGATATGCAGGTCGAAAGCGCAGGCGGCAGCGCCGACAGGGCCTTTACTGATCAGATGGTAGCAGAGTCACAGTACAGGAAGACAGTGCTGCGCAGGGTTGACGAGGTTGTCAAATTTTTGGCTGAACGTGGTCTGGCACTTAGGGGTGAAAATGAAACTTTATGTTCTAGAAATGGCAATTTTCTTCAAATAAGAAGCTTTCGAAGTTCTATGTTCGAACCACTCATAGCTGATCATATCCATCGCTACGGTAACGAAGGCAGTGGAACCTCCAGTAGTTATGTTTCCTCTACCATTGTTGATTTGCTGAATTTTTGGCTGAACGTGGTCTGGCTCTTAGGGGTGAGCATGAAACTTTCTGTTCAAGAAATGGCCATTTTCTTGGAATAGGAGCCTTCTAAGTTTTAAGTTCGAACCATTCATAGCTCATTATATACAAACACTACGGTAACAAAGGCAGTGGAAATTCCAATTATCTTAACCTTAACCCTTGTTGATTAGCTTATTTTGCTCAGGGATCAAGAAGTTGTTCATGTGGTTTGTGAAGCAGTGCGAAAGTCAAAATACTGCAGCTTTACGTTGGACTCCAAGCCGTATGATTTGCCACTGCGACCAAATGTGGTTAGCTCTTCGTTACCTTAACGACGGTGATGAGCCACAAGAACCATTTGGTTGCTTATTCGCCATGCAAAGCCATGCACCACAGGCCATTTTTTAGTCCGTGAGCGAATGCCTCGACGTTTGGGCATTAAAATAATGAACCGTCGTGGACAAAGTTAGGAAAATGCCATCAACATATCAGGGCAATACTGGGGTGTGCAAAACAACATCAAGTCTTAGTGCCAGTGTGCCTCGTATATCCTTTATACCGGCCATTCCCTTACTCTCGTCGGCCTTCAATGTGCCAAATGTTGCTTAGAAGGCATCAAATTTTTCTATTTCCTTTGAAAAACTTTTCACTTTTGGGGTCACTAAACGAAGAGTTGGAGCAAGCTAACGGAAAACATATCAGGTACTACGAAAGCGCAATGCCGCATTACAAGCTGTGCAAGCAGCTGATGCGAACTTGCGAAACATCGTTAACACGATTGACTCGCTATCTGAGTTTTCTGCTGGCTTACGTTACAACTTCGATTTAGTCGAAGAATATGTTGTTAACCTGATGCCCTTGATTTCAAAAGAGCATAGCAGTAAGAACAAGTGGATCCATGAAACGAATGTGGTTTTGGTGATGGTGTTGCTGTTTCAACAACACTTCTAGGTTGGCAGAAGTTCTTGGTTAGCATATATCATATCATAGTGGATAGTTTAATTTCGGAGCTTGCCAAACGGAAATCAGCTTACAGCGGCTTAAACAAAAGTTTCGAGTGTTTGTCAGCAAACCTGTTGCCTCGCGTGACAGCAAAACAGTTACTGCTGTTTTTTCAGGAAACCCTTAGGCAAGACAGTTACAACGAGTTTGAACAATTTCGTTTTTTTCAGTTTCCTTGTCAAAATCAATGCTCCAGATGTCCTGAAAATCACCAAAATCACTGCCCTACCTTAGGCTGCCGAAAACCCCTCGACTAGCGTTGCGTTGTATCGCCAAAAATTCGCTTTTCGATGGTCCTTTTTCCAATGTCGCTTGCAGTTATTCGATCAGCTAAATTAAGTCGAGTATCAGACATTTTGTTATAGGTAAATATTTATAATATTTTTGGTTATAATTCGTGAAAGTCTGAGGGTTGTAAGTAGATTATATCAGCCTCAGCAACAGTTCGGTGTTGAGACGTATATATGTATATATATACCAACTAATGTCATAATTATAGTCGGTATTACAATGCGGCCTTAATCAAAAAACTACAACCTGGATAGAATTCCATTATCTATACTGCTACAAAGCACCATTTCACACAACGAAACATTTGGTAAGCTGCAATTTGCCAGTCTGTTTTTCAGTGAAAATCAATATTGTCATTGCAATCAGCAATATATAATTAGCGTTGAATGTTACATTTCAAAATAAGTGGAAGCAAGCAAATAGTCTTGGGCAAAGGTGTCGAAGGTCTGCCGGCTAAGGAGGGTGGACGGTCTCTGGGGGAGAGTCCTCGAGACGGTGGCTTCACCCCTGAGGGCCATCTTCATTTTTGTCAATTTTACCTAAATTTTGCTAATTTTTGCTAAAACTTTCAGCGAGCCTTTTGCCCACGCCGGGGGGGATGGGTTGCGGAACCTGCACAATGATGACTAAAACTCTTAAATAAGTTTCGTAACGAAAGCTGATAACTAAATACGACATCATGCAAACAAGCCATGGTAAAAACGGTATCGAAATAGTCATCATCACTTTTAATCGCAGAAAATAGTAGCTGTTAATAATTGTTTAATAATTATTATTAATGTTTAATTGTTTAATTAATTAATTAATTTAATTTAATTTAATTAATTAATTAATTAATTGGTTAATTAATTAATTAATTAATTAATTCATTAATTAATTAATTGATTAATTAATTAATTAATTAATTAATTAAATAACTAAATAATTAATTAATTGATTAATAATTGTTTAATTAATTAATGTTTAATTGTTTAATAATTATTAATGTTTAGTAATTGTTTAGTACCTAACAAATAGCCGTTTTATTTGTGGGATTTACTTTAGAAGCTCCAATTCTGACCGTAAAAGTAGTTAATGCCATCAAAGTAAACATAAGCCAAACTTGAAAGTGATATATAGAGCATTCCGGACCTTGAAAATAAAACGCTTACGACATAGACAGACTTGCTCAGTATACTAGGATTACTATCCGTGGACGTAGTCAAACGCTGGGGTAGGAACGACTAAGAGAACACTAATTGCTTAGGCTTTGTGCCTAATTCATTCTACACTAAAATAGTCGACTTATCATGGAAAAGGAAAGCCGTCACAAGTCGCAATTAACATTTTGTTTCCCACGTGCTTGAGTGGCACCACACTAGCAGCGAGGTTCTGGCTATGTAAGTGCTTTCTCCAGGACATAGATGGCTAAGAGTTTAGCCGACTTTATTGCAACACAGTTGATTTATATGTATTTTATTAATTTAAGCAGATATGGCAAAAGACTATGTCATACTTTAGTTTAACGTGGCTTTTCTGACAACTAATTTTGGTGATGGAAGGTACAAGCCAAAATTCAGAATCGCGACAGGAAGTTACAAAAGGTAAGACGTAACAGTATTTGTTATTATAAAGTTATACATTAAGAATCGTAGCGTTATAATTAGCTTGATAAAAAAAGATCCGGCTTTCATTTGACAAAGCTAACGATGTGCACATACCGAGTACCGACCGCTCTATAATCCTGCCATGGCGTAGTAATGCTAATTATTTCTGTGTACAAAATGTATAAATGGCTATGCCAATGTAATATGGTATCATTCATTCGTCTAAGCCTCAGCAAGTTTAAGTAAATATGAACTAATACCACTCCTCATGCCTTTTCACTGCGTAATGCACAAAATTGCAATTACAAATTCTATACGTATTGCTGCAGCTAGTTAGTGCGAAAGCATGAGTTTCAACAAGTATGTTTCACAACCGTGCATGCAAATCTCTGAATGCTAGATTACCTTAGTGCTAAATACTACATCGTATTATAGTTGCATTATAATTTATATCCTATATGCCATAGCACAACAGGTCACAGTCTGAATTAGTATAGTTCTAAAGCAAATTTCTTAATCAATTTGCAAATTTCAAATGAAGGTACCGTAGTTAAGCAAATGGATATCGTGTTTTGGTATAGTTAATTTTGGTTTCCAAAATAAAATATTCATATTTATTACGAAAGTGTACCAATTTGTTACTACGGATGGATATTATTATGGTCATATAACATTATTCACAGCATTTCCACAGAATCTCATAAACTGAATAATATATATATCATTCCGGAAATAATAAGACATAACTAACTACGGCTTCTAAGTGTATAGTAGAAATTAAGGTGGAAGCCAAGCAGTTATGCGTTGCACAAATAACCGCTTTCGGCTCTCTAGCAACTTACGGTTTATTATGTGCAGTAACAAAATCAATATTTATAACCTGTGAAATGTGCATTGTAACATTCTTGAATTATTAGACAATGTGTAATGTGAATAGCATGTGCTTTTTCTGAATATCTATATTACATTGAACGATACACTAATGCCTTTAGCATACAATTTCGTTTTTCAAAGAAATGAATAGTATTCTGAACTCCTGTACATAATATTAAATCATGTTACATTTTGTAGAATAAACCAGAACTTCAAAAATAGGTGGAACTTGCACGCTTCGGCACAAATATACAAGTTTGGGCATTTTAGAATTTATCATATCCACTCTTATTCGTGTTTGAATGTTTTGTTTTAATTTGGATCAACGATTCATCGTTGAATCGAATCTGGAAAGCTGGAATGCGAGCGTCGTGTACTAGGGTTTTGTGATTGGACTTTTGTGATCGGTTCACATCAATCCCGCTATGTATACAAAACTGAATGCGCAAAAAGTGATAGTTCAGGGGCCTCATGGTGGTGCACACGGAATTCAATTAATACTCAAAATGATTTTATTTTATTCGGTGTACCAGCGAATATCGGGAGACGCTGGAAGTATCTTCACTACAGACCCTGTAGTTATGCCGCTGTATATGCAAATGCAATTTAAATGTGTTAATATTATGTACAGAGCGCCCTCTTTCATCATGGCGGTTCAATTGGACAATGTTTTCTTTTGTGGAAGCAGGTCTGGAAAAGGCTTTCGCTCGGCTAGGTATGAGGATCGCACAATATCCGTGGCCTTTCATTATTGTTCCGATAGTGATCACATGTAAGTTCTGTTTTCTTGTGACATATTAGTTATTTCACCCTACAATTGTTAAATTTACTTATATAAATCTTTCAGCATTTTTCTGAGGTTACTTTGAAGTTATAAAATTTGCAAAAAATGTTAGATTATGCGTTGTTTAACTTTTTTAATGAGGTCTGCATCGAAATTGTAGTTTAAATATGACAATTATAGGCTTTTATTCGGGCAAAGAAAAATTCGCTAGAGTTTTATATGTATTGTTTGAGCCAGGCCAGCGAGTAGGTGGAATATCATTAAAAGTTTTTAACTTATAAAGTAAAAATATTTAGTCGTTTGTGTTTCACGAAATTGTATTTATTTTCGATATTAGTAGATAAAGTTTTGAACATTATATCATCTTGTTGTTTCTGTCAATCTATAGAAATAAAAACAGGACATCAGTCGCTGCTACAGCGCTTGACACTTGGCTTGAACATGGGTCAATAATCTTGACAAATAATTAACTGGTAGTCCAACGACCCGCACGACCCGTCCCGGGTGAGCTGAATTCATGGAGTTGTGCCCCTGCTTGACCCGCATTTCAAACCGCCACAAGCTATATTACCAACTTACGTAAGGTCATAAACATCACTATAGAGGACAATGGAATAATAATGTTTATTGAAAACTACACATTCTTAACAAAAACGTAATATACATGAATCATTGGACCCCTGGGAGCGCAATTCTCACCGAGTACACTTATTCAACAGTGCAGCGAATAGCCCCATGCAGATATGTTTATGTATATCGACTGTATTTAACAGTTAATTTGAAACCACTCACAATACAAAATTCTTGCACTATAATAAAGTTTGCATTTACACATTCGATAAACTAGCGCTGCCCTATACTTTTTGCACATTTCATGAGCAAGTGCAGGCGGATATACAGGCCCTGGCCACACTACAGTTACTAGAACGATAAATATCGGAGTAGCTACGTAATTTTTTATGTGAACTGCGTTCTACTGCCATTTCCATCGAAGCATCGGAGGAAATCAAAGTATCTCGGTTCTTTTCCATTATCCCCCAGCCTGAATTTTGAAGATACAGAGCTGACCTTGGTACCAATCGATTCAGCTCAATAAGCCGGCTTAGAAAATTCTCATTTTACCCATATCCGTGAAACTTTTTTCGATTTTTTGAGGTCCCAATGGTCCCCACTTGGGAACCCAAAAATTTTTTTCTTCTGAATATGGTCATGTTTGGTACAGTTCGACTAGGCTTGATAAGAGAAATCTACTGGTGGGTAGTATATTGACATCTACGCCACCGTTAGAAAATTATGTGGGCCCACATAACCCTTAGGGCGGTACGTTATGTTAGAAAAAGCAGAATCTTAGAGCGGGTGGTTCGGGGGGCGGCAGCTTAGAACAGGCGGTTTAGGTTTAGTGTATGTCTCTTATAAGGACATTAGCTTAGGATAAGACTATGGCTTAGTATATCGAGACCGGCATGGCCTGCATTTTATTTTCGCCCGTCAGGATTACTTGGGCGCTCATTACTTTCTAACGGTGGCGCAGATTTCAATATACTACACACCAATAGATTTCTCTCATCATGCCGAGTCGAATGGTACCAAACATGGTCATATTCCGAAGAAAAATTTTTCTGGGTTCCCAAGGGGGACCATTTGGACCTCAAAAAATCGAAAAAATTCAGGCATGTGGGTAAAATGAAAATTTTCTGAACCGCCTCATTGAACTGAATCGATTGCTACTAAAATCAGCTCTGTATCTTCAAAACTGACCAAATTTTAGCTGCCGGGATAATGAAGAGAAGCCGTATCTCTGAATAGGTAAAGTTAATTTAGTGTTTTAGCATCGATGCAATGAATTTTTCGTCTCGCTTTGCTTGCTAACAGACGGCTAACCACTATTGATGAAGCTGAGTAACAATGCTAGAACTCCTGGCTACGCTATATATACATATGTATCGCAAGAAATGCTAGAAACAATTACGAAAACAATTATGAGTAAACCCGATAGGTATATAAGTTAAGGGATAAACATAAGTAAAATAGCAGATTTACCTCTGTTCCAAATGAATAATCTAAATAATTTCTTGCTTACCGGGCCAGTGGAGTCAACACAAGCTATTGAACAAAAGGTGGCAAATAATCCTGAGATATCGAGAGACGCTGTGACTCGAGCTGACCCGGTGGCGGGTCTCGCAAGTCAAGCATATGAATAGTATACTAAATTCAACAAGTATACTAAATATTTATTAAAATTCAATACTTCAACAACACGAAATGTCAATTTTAGGCTGATCGGAATTATTGTGATTTATTTGAGTTGAAGCTGCTGTTTCGTACACAGTGAGCAGAGAATTATAATTTTCTATTTTCACTTTCAGTATGCTGTGTGCCTGGATTATTTCTGCGCAACACAATAACTGACATTGTTTATATCAATACACCGTCAGATGCTAGATATTACTATGAACGATCGGTTATTGAACAACACTGGCCTTCAATTGACGGATATTATGTACCGAGTAGAGCTGTTTCGCTCAAACGTCTATGTCAGGTGAGTCCAAATACTTCGCTGTGGTTGTTGGGATTATGGCACTTACAAACGTTCTTGAGAGTGAACTAACATTGTGCGAACAAATAAGTTAATTCAACTATTATGTATGGTCTTTGGCCAAGCAATAAGTGTCGAAATATGCTTCTATCCTTCTGATTATCTGTGAAATCGATGGCACACCGCTCTCTAAAATCCAAACACAACCTGTGATTAAGATGAGTCATGTGTTCCTCTGATGATTTGCCAGAATTAGTTTGCGAAGGTGGTTTTTTATTGCAGCAGGACGAAGCAACTTTGAACCTATATCGACGAAATTAACAAAAACTGAGACACATCTGGTTAAATTTCACAGGTATTTCGAAGTTTAATATGCCCAGTGAACTGAAACTGAACCAAGAAAATTGCCGTATCATTCCGTATTACGGACCTCGTAACTGTGAGGAGACATTCGATACTAGGCATATACTAGGCATACTAAGTATATATAGAAATGGTCTAGCCAGCGGATAATCTTGAAATAGCATAATTTATGAGTTTAAAATAACGATTGTGCATAGATGAAATATCGACAACAGCTTCAGAAACTAAGCAAAAATTTGCGCACACGCCATAAACCGGA
>JASANE010026852.1:0-13137 GCA_030248225.1 Trileptium ribeirensis
AAAATAATATGCGCAAAGCAGGGCAAAATTTTTACGCGCGCTTTAATGCGCGTGACAGTTACGCGCATCTAGTTGCGCGTAAATTTTGTTTACGCGCTATATGGTGCCCGTAACAATTGTTGCGCGCATATTTGTGCGCGTAATAACAAAGTTACGCGCACACAAATGCGCGTAAAATTTTTACTACGCGCAGTTAACCGCGCGTAAGTTTCAATTTACGCGCACGCATCTGTCCGTAACTTTCTAGTTACGCGCGAGAAGCTGCGCGTAACCTTTTTTACGCGCACTTAAATGCCCGTAACTTTCTAAAGTTTCGCGCATTTAAGTGGGCGTAAGCCTATTTATGGGCAATTATGCACTTGACTAAAATTCTGTGCACAGCAGTTTGCGAGTATAATTATTTAGGAAGTCTGAAAACTATGCACTTCAATTGTCCCATTCGAGTATCCTGTGCAAGCACATGGAAAATCCAACCCCCATCCGTGGAAAAATGTTTACCCATAGCGGACGATACGACCCCAGCGACCAAAAAACAGGTTCTCACCACCGAATTCCCTGGAAAAATGTTGCCTTCTACGGGGTTACCCCTGAGATGGCCGCAACCCCTCACCCTGGCATGAAGATCCGTTGGTATGTATGAATATATATCTAGACTATTCCATCCGTTTATTTTGCTGAAACACGGTTTTGCCTTCTACTGAAAGTGAGGTAAAGACGAAAATTGAATACTTCACGCTCTCATCAATATGACGGTGCTTTCAAGGTAATCGATGCCGTCTTCCGCATCCTGAGTTCTGTAGTTTCATCGTACAGTTTTTTTCCGATCTTAGTGCCTTTTTAATACAACCTTGACGTAATCAATTATTATGATAGTGTGGTAGTGTTATTCTACATT
Organism: Trileptium ribeirensis; assembly: GCA_030248225.1. Classification (NCBI taxonomy): domain Eukaryota; kingdom Metazoa; phylum Nematoda; class Enoplea; order Enoplida; family Thoracostomopsidae; genus Trileptium; species Trileptium ribeirensis. Next base: position 896 of record JASANE010026852.1, read on the forward strand.
AGCAGCGTGTAACCCATTAATTGGTTGTTTGTTTTCTAATTTTTATGGTAAATTCGAATTTTTGAAATTAAGTAAAACTTTCATTTTACTTTTTTTTAACTTTTTATATATAGCTATAATCTTTTTGCTTTTATGGAACACATGACCTGACTGGTTGACTAACATGAATATGGATTTATAATCTCAGGTTTGCATTTTCCATTATTGTAAATCCAAGCAAGCTCGTTCAAAGGCATCTAAGAATGATAGCGTAAACATGAGGCTATTCGCACCTAGAAATTTGCTAATCTAAGAATCGAGGTCAATGTTTCTAAACTTGCAAATTTAATAAAATGGTATATATATATGCATTAAACGCATCGAATTTTTCGCTACTCTAGTTCCTCTGTCACTTTTGGCCATGTTTGATGTTAAACGGTATACGTTTATTTTCCTCTGTAAAACGCAATATTCCAGAAAATTCGTTCAATATCAGATTCGAAATTATCATACGATATATGTTTCCAAATTTGCTACATGCACATTTATAATTGATTTATATACTGTATTCCGAATATATTTCCCAAAATTGAAACGGCTAGGTGAGTACGTGAGACGTCTTTGGACGTCCCGAAAGGGGGGGAACCGAAGGTGGGAATGAGCTGATTTCGCGGTCGGGAGCGCAGCACATCCCCAGGTACCCTTTGACCTATCGGGGGTCCCATTCAGGAACTCCCAGAGCCTACGGGAGGGCCCTAAACCTACCCCCGTTTATCCTAGTCGTTCTCGTCCAGTCCGTCCGTAAAACTAACAAATCTAACAGAATTTTGTATGTCCTGTCCCTGTATATCCTGTTTTTTGTATCGTCTTCGTATGTAGAGTTATATATATACATACACTACTCATGAGATATATATATACATACACATATACATACACTACTCATGAGCACATAAACACACACTACACATGAGACACACAGGCGACCTGAGCGACAGAAAGGTCGCTCAAGTTCACACCAGAAACACGCAGAACAACAACAACAACAATAACAACAACAACAACACAGCAACCACAACAACAACGACAAACACAACACAACCACGACGACAACAGCAGCGAAACCGACCAAAGAAGTCGGTTAGAGAGAGGGAAAAAGGAAAAGAAAACGAAAAGGGAACGAAAAAGGAGGGACACGGGAAGGGAGGCGGGACAGGGGGTTCCCGAGGGATTTTCGAGGGGCTGGGGTGAAATTCGGTCCCAGGACGAGGAGCGGGGCCGAATGATACCAAACACGAGGGGGGTAGACGCAGTGGCGGGTCGGGACCCAATTTTGGGTTCTGACATATATTAGTATACAGGGTTTCAGCGGGCTTTCCCGCGCTAACGGTTGGGCGGAGCGACACCCGCCGAGCATCGTTGAACTCGCCTTGGAACGGCGATTCAAACTGATTTCCTTGCCTTAAAGGCGGCGGTTAGGGGGGCACTAAAATCACGACAGATAGAGAGAGTGTCGACAGCGGTGGGGGCGCTTTCGTCGGCCGTCCCGGGTTAACGGGGCAGCTGACGGAGACCCGCCGGGCGTCTTTGGAGATGTCTCGACGGGGTGAACACAATGAGGGGCGATGTGCCTACTTTCGAGTCGGGGATAAATTTTTGGTTGGTTTGTGCCCACCTTCAGTCGGTATGCCGAATTGGGAGCACTTTGACGGGTTATGACGGGCTAGCAAGGAGTCGGGCGGAGACCCGCCGGACATCATTGTACTCATCAGGAGCAGGCGAGTAGAATGAGGGGTTGCATGAGCCTATTTATGGTCAAGGGTCAAATACGGAGTTGGTACAAACGGACGGAATTTTACGTTAAATTTTCGTTGTACATTGTGAAACAGCCAAATAAGTTACATAACAGCGGGATGACAGGTCGGGTCGAGACCCGTCTGGTCTCGTTAGATGTCTAAATGGGTAGGCTACTTGGAAACACGCGTACTTTCAATCAGTGATCCGATGGTAACCAGAAAAACCAGTTGTTAGTATGGTGGTCAGGCAATTTTGGGGCGTCAAAGGATGCTATAAAAAGAAAGGTTGTGATACGGTGGGGCGGAAAAATAGACGTACCGTGACACGAAAATCGGGCAGTACACACATATCTATATATATATATATACATAACTATATGTCCATATATGCCTATATCAGGTCCGCTTGGAACCATGGTCACCAGCCAAGCCTAGCGTAAGTATTGGCTGTTAATTGAATGTTCGCGATAACTCTTGCAAGATGGGGAAATTATTGCAGAAGTTACACTAATGTATAAATATCGTGGGAATTAGCAATATACAAGAATATGGAGCACTGCTTTAGCGAAACGATGGTGAAGAGGGGGTCAGTGTATGCCTTCAGCGGATCCCTGAATCAATTTATTGATTGGGTGAAGAAATAACCTGGCCTCCAGACCACGCCATTATTACGCGTGCGTTTACAGCGCTTTGGCGAACTATAATTATGAAGATTATTAAGATTTCGCTATTTTTACATCAATAGTTTGTTTGCTGTAGAACATCTTTGCAAAAACTTTAAGTATAACATGCTAACATTGATGAGCAGTATAATAACTGTCGGCTTGTCTCTTGTACTCTTTCCATTATTTTCTCAAGCTGCTAAGATAATAAATAGCCTGTAAATATGGGTATATCCATGTAATCAGTTAAAGTACGATACGATCTGCACTGTGTTTTTGATATCGTGATGAAATGTAATACGGAGTAATAAGAAAAATTTGCTGTTTTTACCAGGAAAAATTGATATGGGAACTAGGCTAAAAGTGTTATCGAATTGGAAAGTAAGGTTTTTCTACTACCTTTTGGATGAGAACTGTTTATGCAACCTGATTTATGAATTCCATAATTTGAACCTTCGAAACATGACTGCCATTGATTTATTTTGAGCCGCCTGAAGCGTCCACCCAAATATAAAAATTTGTGCTGAGTTATATGATCATCTTTTCAAGCTAGCTTGACCATATATTTTTTTATAACATTTACCTTCAGCATTAGCTTGACTATATTCATTAAATTATTATAATTAAAGATAACTTAGCTAGGTCATGAAATGTGTGTATGTTAATTTTTTTGTCATATGGAAAGATGATTTGTTAATTGTAGGGGTCCACTAGGTTACAGTGGGAATCCCGGTCCAAACACATCCCAAAATCTTAAAATTTTCCAAAACCGGCGGTTTTCATTCATTATACGCCTCCCTCCCTTTTGCGTGCTTGTTTTCGTTTGCTTCTGTTTTGCCTTGTTTTCTTTCTTTTTCAGCTAATTTGCATAATTAGCACTGATTTGTGCTAATCTAATAAGCAGTTAGCTAGTTTTCTTTTAGTTTATTCAGTTTATGTCTGGATTTTGTAGAGTCGGCGGCGAAATCGGCAGCGAAAGGCATTTCCAGCTTTATAGTCAGCGTAAAGAATTACCTACATGCACTCCTTGGGTTGGGGGGAATCAGGGAATCGTCGTACAGCGATGATTTTGGTACCATTCGACTCAGCTTGACGAGGCGAGTTCAACGGTACCAAATTTGACCATATTCCAACAACTTTGAAATTTTTCAAATTTTGCCCTCAGTAACTAAGGGGGACCCGGTACTATTTTTGGTACCATTCGACTCAGCTCGACGAGGGGAGTTCAACGGTCAAATTTGACCATATTCCATAAACTTTGAAATTTTTCAAATTTTGCCCTCAGTACTAAGGGGGACCCGGTACGTTGAAAAGTCGAGAAAAATTTTTTATGAGCAAAGTAGACATAAGTAGCATAGATATATACACGCAGAATGACGAGACAAATTCAACCGTGCCTTATTTATCATGATATTTTCACTCTTTAGCTAGTTATGGCTGAAAAACCATTTTCGAACTACTGAGCTCCACGAGACGACTTCAACGATATAAAATGTTACCATATTCAAAATATATTTCTTAACTTGCAGGCTAATTTCAATAATATATTAACTAATCACATTAAATATAGTAATGGCTGCCCGCGGACGCCCAACAAATAACAGATTTAACATTATTAACCTATTAGAGTTTTTCAACGGAATAATGTTGATAACATTCGTATGACCTACACCCAATTTGTACAGCAATGTAGCACATATGACGACATAATAGAAGTAGCGGCTGAATGGGGTTTAATTGCAGATTCCCGGAACTGTGAGTGCGGCGAGGCCATGTATCTAGCGGCTCGAGGCGACTTAGGCCGAGGTGACAATTATGAAGGGCGATGCAAAGCATGTCGCCACAAGTCCTCTATACGCCATAACTCATTCTTTGCCGGCCAACACATCTCCTTGTTCACTGCACTTTTGGTAATGTTTGCCTACATCGACAATTTGCCCACTGAATGGATTATGCAGCAGGCTAACATTGCATCAGACACAGCAACGAATTGGTATAACTACTATCGTGACATTGCTGTGGCCTACGATAATCAACACTGCCAAAATACTGTACTCGGAGGGCCAGGCCTTGATGTTGAGGTGGACGAATCCATGTTCTTTCCGCAAAAATATAACCGCGGCATGCCCAGACGGAAACATGGATGGGTCGTCGGCATGATCGAGCGTCAAACCGGCAACTGCCTTTTGTTTTCGGTTGCTAATCGTACCGCTGCGACCATCATACCTCTTATCCAGCAACATCACGGACAGTTACCAAACTTATGTCCAAGGTCTCCGCCGCTTACCCCATACCCAGCCATATCTTCATGCAACGGTCAATCATCACAACCGCCAGTTCGTTAACCCAGACAACGTCCATGCCCACACCCAGAACATCGATGGCCTCTGGGGAACCCTTAAGAACTTCATGAGGCGTCGACAAGGCATACCCGACACATTGTTCCACCGTACTTTGATCGAGTTTCAGTGGCGCCGCCGTTTCTCCCACAACATCCTCGGAGCTGTAGTGGGCCAAATTCGCGATCAACGTCCTTTTTAATTGTAAGTTGTTATAATTAACGTTGCAATATAAATGTTAGACTAAGCCTGAGTCTTAGACTAAGCCTGAGTCTTAGACTAAGCCTGAGCCTTAGACTAAGCCTAAGCCTAAGACGGGGGGCTCCGCCCCCCGGACCCCCCCACTAAGCTGTTCTCCCACTAAACCTAATCACTATATGACCAATGCCAAAAATCCATCCATTTAAACGCATAAGAATTTCATTTAAAAATATCAGTTTTTGCTTGCATTGCCAGTATCGAGCTCCATATGTCGTTACCCTGACTACCTACGGATTCGTAGCATACACCGTTCGATAACGCATGGGATCTTCTATTTCATGTCCAAAGTTGAGCCAAATCGGTCCATCCAATAAAAAGTTATGGTAAAAAATGTAAAAAACCCAAAATCCACATTTTAAAAAAAATCCCGACCCCTGAAATTAGGGCCCCTTGCTGAAGCCCCCTTAAGAGATAGAGCCCTGAAAGAGCTCTTTTCCATTGGAAAGAGCGGGAAAAATTACCCCCCGGCGGTTAGGGTGGAATAATCTTAAAGCGAAGCTTTAGCAAAAAAATTGCCAGAAAACTCCATATCCCCCAAAAATCCGAAAATAAAAGAATGTTGAATCAGCATATCGGAGGTTATACCTGAAAAGGGGTGACCCTGATCTCGAAGAGATCGCTTTTGGGGGTGAGAGATGATTGGGGGTCCAGAGACTATGGGGGCTATACCTGAAAAGATGGTGGGCCCCTTCCCTCATTTTTCCCCCCAACCCAAGGAGGGCCGAATTACACTAGTGAACAAAGTTTTGGTGTTATATTGTTTATCAACCTCGCATAAAGAAATATGCGAACACTTCACTTATATTTTAAAGCTTAATGTAAACGTTCCAAAAGGCGACCTAGCTAGTATTTTTCCTGTTAATAGCTTTCTTATACGTGGCGCTTTTATATTTCTGCATAATAAACCTTGGTTTCAAGGTTATGGAAGTGGGCTTTGTGATTTCGTTTTCGGAATTCGGTTTTACATTGCACGGAGTAAAGATGTACACATGTTAGAGAACTCTATATTGATTTAACGAATAGTATTAACTAATATTTTCCTGGTTTCTAATCATAATTAGAAACCAGGAAAATATTAATAGCTCAGCGCTACACACGTATCAGTAAAAAGAACTTAACCTTAACTTATTTTATTAATTTTTCCCAGTTAAAAACCTTAGGTCAAAATTGATACTAGTACTGTTGGTAGCGTATTAACTTCTAATTAGTTAATAATATTTCACAACTTTGGCCATAGTAAGGATTGATAAAATACCCGGGAGAGCAGATTATGGGGTTCTTTGGGTAGTAGCATCACTTGTTAGGTGCAGCAATCGGTGTTATTCTTGGGAAGACCGGGTGAGTAAGGGGAGTGGAATAGATTACCCCATCGAGCTAACTCCTTCCCAATTACCAACTCAATCAGCCGTCCGGGATTCGAGATTCTTGTGGAAATTAACTGGAGACTAGCTTGCCATTACTACACAGCTTCTGCAATAGCGTATGGCGTCAGCCTTCCGGGGGCAGGTACAGAAATATAACGGCGGAATTAGCGATAATTCTAAAGAACTTAGGCCAGGTATAGGTAACCTGTCAAAAAGACCACTTTTACAAGAAGTGTGGGAATCTCAACGTCTAAGCTAAGCTGATTGAAGCTGATAAGGGGGTAGTGTACGCGAGCCTCAATTGTCGTGATATGCAAAAATATGTTTGTTTCTGGCACACCATACGGCAATTATTTACCAAGAAATCTGGTCTTTTTTTGACACCAAAATTGTAAAAAAGACCACCTCTGTCAAAAATAAGACCACTAGCGATTTTTGTCACAGTTTGCAATAGTGTGCTGAATTCTGAAGCCTTAAAGGTTTATTAAAATATGTTAAGGACAGCTAAATGAGAATACGTACTTTCTATATAAAACACAGGCCGTGAATGCTTTTTCCAAATAGCCACTGGATCTTAGGTGCTGGACTGCACTATGTTATAACTCGCCGCCGCAAATTAAAAGTGCTTTAGGTGCCGCGATTGCTACTTATAAACTGGCGTCGATATTGTAGCTGCCGTTTTGCAGTATTACTGCCATACTTTTGCTGCTGACGCTGGTAATTACGTATATATATATATATGTATATACCGTTGATACAACCATAATCAAGCCATAACCAAGATCGTGCTCATATCCCCGCCTCATTACAAGATTGTTCATACGTATATTTCTCTGAGTTAAAATAGTATAAATTGATTAACCTACCATAAGCGTTCAGCTTCTTTGTTTTGTTGTTGATATCAATCCATCCGCCCTGAAATAGGAATACGAAGGCGGCAGCAGAAGCAGCAGTGAGTGCAGCAGTAGCGACTGAGGCTGGCGTAGATCCAAACGGCAGTTAACAATGCGAACTCCACTTATGATGATATGGCGCCGGAATTCGAGATAATTGCAGGCAGTCCAGCACAAAATTGACCCACAGATTGCCTCCCATAGAGAAATGTTGTGACATTCCAACGGTCCAAAAAATCTCAAGGATAGTCATGCAGAACCGTAAATTCAGCACACACTGGGCCGTTTTAGTAATGTCGCGGGCAAAAATTGCAGAACAATGTTCCCGGGAGCGGTTTCAAATAAGTTACAAAAATAATGTGGTATTTCTGCCTTAAGATCGCACACATCGAGTCCCCTTAAAGACTGTCACAAGTGAGACATTAAGCAGAATTGGTTTTATGTTTTTGTATTTTATTTTTAGTTTGTATATGTATTTTTTATTCTATTTTTATTGCATTTTATACAAAAATGTGACTGAAGTTATTTAGCACCGGGGGCCGCCGTGAGCCTTCAGCACATCATAGCGATGTCGAACTTTATCATCTGCCTTAAATTTCAGGGTTAGCGGAAATGAACTCACAGTTGTAGAAATTTCCGGACCCCAGATAATTCGGCGGATATCGACTTCTTCATTGTCCGGTATAGCCGGATATCGGTAGCCACCATATGCCTTGCGCATAAACGAAATTCGAAAGGTGTCTTCGCTCATAGCTTCAATAATTTTACCCCAATACGGAGTCGGGGGCTTAGCAAAATATACCGATACAACCGACTGTTCCGCTGTGTAGCGCTCAGAATTCTCCCGGATATCTTTGTGAATTTTATCTATGTCTTCCAAGATTTCTTCATATCCCAACGAAGATATTAGGCGATGCGGTACAGTTTCCGGGGCATCACCGCTGGTGTCGTCGTCGTGACTTTCGCTGACATAACTGTTTTCACTTTCTGACTCGTCGTCTGCAGTTTTGGCTCGCTTTCTCGCTTTAGCTTCCGCCGCGCTTAGCTGGGCCTGTCGCTTCTGCTCACGGGCCCATAGTCGTTGCCTTTTGGCTTCTTCCTTTTCCTGTATATCCTTCTCGCGCCGTTCTACAGCCGCCGCAAAGTCCTCTTCCGTGACAACGGCCGTTCGTCCAGTTACGATTTTTTGGACCGTGGTACTTGAGGTGTTTTTTGTGCCAGTTACGGCAACGCGCTATCAATTATAGTGTTTCGAGCGTCTATATCATCTTGATCTGCAGCGACTAACGTCCAGCCAAGCTTGAGGATCATTCCAGCCGGCACATCGATGTCGGGCCTTGCAGGAATACTGAAATCGATAGTGCCACCCTTAGGAGTCGAAATTGACCTACGGTGCCCACTTGTAGTTGATGAGACTGACGAGGCTGTCTCACAAGACGAAACCTCCCTTCGTGTCGCTGTATTGTGTGTCCGTGGAGATCGACGCAATGCCGGCGCAGCAGGAGTGGCTTGCCAATGGCTACAACCTTGAGTTGTGCTCGGCGGTGTGACAGGCCGCTGCGACGTAATTGCGTCTCCTCCGACTTGAGTAGGTTCTTCTACATTTCCGGCTACAATGTCCTCTTCTATCGTACTGCTATAGTCGTATTCCAGCATCGGTCGACCTACTTCGCCTACTGGGCATCCGCCGGCCTTCCAATTCTTATACTCGTTCAGCAGCATCGGATCGAAATTACTTTCATGATATTTCTTGTCATCAAACGATACGATGCCAACAGAACCGAAAGCTGATATAACATTTTGTTCGCTGAGTCCCTGTCGATAAACACTTGAAAGTATACTCGTGAAAGTAGCCCTATCAATTTCGCGGTTCGCCGCAGAATAGTTGGCATATTTTTGGAGCTCCGAGTCCCATTTTTGCTTGACGGGCGCAAAGCAGGTCACATCAAGCGGTTGAAGCTTGTGAGTGGTATGTGGTGGAAGCCGCAAAAGCACGGTGTTGTTCTTTTGGGCCAACCGAATCAGCTTTGCTGTACCATGGGACGTGTGGCCATCCAGTAAGAACAGAGCTTTTTGGTCCGGCGCATCACAATATTGCCTTCGCTTATGTTTGACGACATTGATAATGGTGCCCTGGAAATAGTCGAAAAACAGAGCTTGGCTTATCCAGCCATTCTCTGAAGCAGAGTAGGAAGTTTTCGGACATTCAGGTGTATTACCTTTCCAATTGTCTCGCACTGCTTTTCCTTTGAAAATTATGAAGGGGTCCAGACATATGCCATCACCAAAAATCGTTGCCAGTACCGTCGTCATTTCTCTGCCTGACCCTGCAGTAGTGCGGACTGTTTCTTTGCCCTAATCAGAAAGATTTTCGATTTCTTGGGGTCATGTGGAAAAGCAGTTTCGTCGGCATTGATAATCAGGTGCGGCTTGTCGTGTAATCCATAAATTAATAATTCATACACAACGAAAGGGTTTGACGCTGCTTCCTTTCGGCTTAACTGCAGCGAAGTTGGCTTCTTGAGCGACAACCTATGTCGTTTCAGAAAATTGCGCACCCATGCTTCACCAGGTCTTTGATTGGTCGCTTCCCATGCCTTAACACTCCTCTTATCCGTGTTTTTTAACATCCAGCGTTGTACCGCATCCGGCAGAACATGTGGCTCGCATGGGTACCCTGCCAACGCTATGCCTCGAATCACATCTGCAAATTTCTTTTCAACTTCGGACGGAAGCAAAGTGGCCGTACAAGAGCCCGGCTTAGTTGCCGCCAATTCCGGATATTCCCTCCCAAGCATGTATTGTCGAATCTTATTACGTGATATTCCAGAATCCCTTGACGCCCTTCGGAGATTCTTCGAAGTATTAAATTAAAGCTGCATTTTCCAGCTGTTCAACAGTATATTTAGGTACTTTTGCCTGATAATATCGGCCAGTACACTTAGTATCTGATTTAGATGATTTCCTTGATAGCATATTTACTACTAACAGCTAGAATTAAGTTGTTATGATAACCGCATTATTTATGGCTTGATACTGAGCGTATCTACGGTGTCAGCTGTACGTTTTTTGATAGTGGTCTTTTTTGACAGCAAGTAAAAAAGACCAGGTGGTTTTTTATTTGACTTGCACTGTCAAATGGTCCCTTGCACTTGGTCTTTTTTTTGACAGTGTATGGTCGACATACAACAAAATCCGGTCAAAAAAAGACCACACCGGTTAGTCATAACTTGTACTTGTGTACTAATGCAGTTTGGGTGTATAAATCGACCGATTTTGGGGCGTTATCATATATATTTCGCTTGCTGGATTGGCTCAGAGAAGTTGGGCTAAGAGAACTAACACTGTAACATCCGGAAAATTTCCTGTTAAATTTGACGTTTTTGATACGATGTAACTAAGTAAACTGCTGCAGCATAAGGGTTGCGGGCTGCTATGCAAACTTGAAACGACATATATTTTCAAAATATATAACATATGTCTCGATGTAGGTGTTTATTTGCTCTGGGCCAAGGTGGTCCTTTTATTGTCACTTTTGTACTGGGCTTTTTTGACAGGTTACCTATAATTAAAAACAACCCTGCAGTGGTCAGCCGTCCGGGGGTGTGCTGGATGAACTCACAAGAGCTGTAATCAAAGTAATAGCTAAACTAACTATCAATCGCTATCTTCGAAGTTAACGCCGTGGTCAGCCGTCCGGGGGCTGCGGATTAAATAAGGTCGGTATTTAGCGTAATTCTAAAAATCTAAGTCGCGGCAATCAGATACTCGCACCGTCGTCAGCCATCTGGAGGCGAATCGTGTAAACCTCAAAAGAGGTTTAATAGAATTAGCGATACCAAAACCTTAAATAACAGAAACTAGATAATTTAGAACCAAAAGAACGGAGCGTTGACTGGCTTCTTCGGAAAAGATTGAGATGAAACTTTGGGTAGTATCGAGGTGTAAAGAAATAAAATTATCGGTGCCAATTATAGCTCAATCAATAGTGATGTTAAACAACTGAGTCTTATTTGTACTTTAATATTCTTAAATAAATATATATTTCACTTACGGCTTTGATACTCAGTTGTCTAAAATCCTAGTGAATCGAGCTAATCTATACCATTTCTATAGTCCTAGGTATATCGTGATTAAAAAAGCACGCGCTAAAAGAAGGCGACCTCGTAGTACCCGCCGTCATACTACTGGCCACACCTCGAACGCCACAACTTCTGGTGACGAATCCCGTCCTAATTTAATTTCCGATAGCCGTCATAAGAAATTCTCATCCAACCCCTACCCCCATCAAAACAAAATAAAGTAACAGTAATAATATATTATTCATATATACCTAGCGGCGGGAGTTTGAACACGAAGGGATTTGAAAAGGAGCCACCTGGAATATTTGGGCTGGGGCGGGATTCAAACCCACGACTTCCTGTTTTTGGATCCTCAAACAGACCCACTAATGAGCTATCCTTTTGCTACTTCGTAACAGGCGTTTTATTCGACATCCCCTATCTTCCATTAAGGCCTACCACTGGCTTTGTTTTCTTTAACCATTCTTACCGGTTATTCTTACCGGTCCCCCAATTGGACACAGTAAGTATTAGCGTCGTCGCCAGTGTTCAGAACATTGCCAAACCAATTGGGAAAATTTAGCCGATTGCCAAACATCGGCTTGTTAGATTGACTGATTGAAACGTTCGTTCCGCTAGAAATAAGACAACAGCAATCGGTAGCATTTATAATTCAGGAAGTGTTTGCGAGTCGTGGAGGCGTGTTTTGAAAGTGGCGGTTGAATTCGAACACACAATGTGATTAGGCAGTGAATTCCAGTAGTTTATGACACGATTCGCGTAGAAGTAATGCCGGCAGGATAGTCGAGCAGTTGGTCGTAGTTTGAAGATATGCTGGCGCAGTGGACGATGCTCTGCTAATGTGAAAAGTCGAGTGTAGTCGTAGT